>JAIPRL010011438.1:0-13568 GCA_025469235.1 Pemphigus obesinymphae
ATGTATACGCGCCGAACGACTCAGTAGTTGTTTAACACTGAAGATGAAAACATTGTTTTCGAAATACGTATTTGTTAAATAAAAACAAATTCTTTTTGTAGAAACTGGGTATTTATTTATATTTATTACATTGTAAACTCGGTATATTATTGGTTGGTTAATAAACGTCTTATTGTACGCGTGGCACGTTAGAATCGAATACCATAGTTATAATGTAATCAGCTAAGAATTTCGAGTTGAATACACAAAATATTTGAATTACGAAATTGTCGGTACATTTAAATTTGATATTAGTGGATTATTTGGACTCGGTGCATCGTGTCGTATCAAACCGCTCCTGATACGCCCGACGCGTTTATTATACATACATTGAAAATATTTTTTTCGAGTATTACAGTGTGATAAATATAATATCATTGACTACGATCCTACGAGGAAACATTAAACGATATCGACAAATAATTTTGATTAAGAGTAGGCACACCATACCACCATACCACTTGAAATCTATATGTGCAGGAAATTTTTAAGAAATCAAAATCAAAAAATAAAAATTTCATAAATAACTAACGTTTTAAAATATATTTTAAAAGTCATTTAATATCGTTAATCCGAATATGAACAAAATTTTAATACGAATCAATATTAAATAAGCAAGACAGTGTTTACGGTTCCACAAACTTGAAAATTTTGGAAAACGTTACAAAAATGTTACGTTCTAACGGGAATTTTATCGACTCCGCCGAAACTTCGGGTTTCGAAAAAAGGTATAAATCGATTCCGCCGGCTACTATTGATCGTCGCTTTTTCTTTATGTACATCAATATATTTATTTATTGATAAGTTATTAGTATTAATATTTATTAAGTACGTATAGATTCACTTATATGCACTCTTATAGTAAAAATCAAGTATTTCACTCGTCGAGTTTTAATTTAACACTGTGACATTGATGCGTATGTATGTATATGTAATGTATGTGATAATATGTGATAGTATAATAACAATAATTTGACAATAAATTATGTATTATTCAATATTTTAAAGTTTTGAATGTAATATTTATTTTTTTTTTTTTGATTTTTACAATATTTGTATCATATAATAATTTATGTTAAGTTCCATTTTATACTACGGCAGTCCTATAGCTATAGGTACCATACATAATAGTGTTGTTCACTGATTGAATAAAATATATAAGTATCTAAAATATAATGTATATATTTGTGCAAAAGTATCCATTAATAATCCATAATTTACGTGCTAAATTTTTCCGTTGGTTGATTATAAAATATTTATTCGGCGGAGTCGATACATATTTTTTCCGAACATTAGCCGACGGAGTCGATACTAAACTAAATCGGCGAAATCGACATACATATCCACTCTCACGTGAAAATATTTATTGAAAAATAATGATATTACATAAAAAATATTTACGCGTTTTAAGAATTTGTATTATACGGGTTAGAAACCCAATTAAAGCATATGACAAATTATTTGTCAATATTACAAGTGAAAAATATAAATATAGTAGTAGATATAAGAATAAATTACTATTAAGTAAAAAGTATAAATAAAATAGATAGAGTAAGTTTACATTTATAAAACTAAATCCAGATTAGGTACAGATAATTATTTACAAGTATGGTTCATATAGTAATAGAATAGTAAATATAATCTTAAATGATAAATAATTATGTAAAATAATATTTAAATGTGATTTAAAATATGACCATAAATTAACAGTTGAGAATTAACATCATATTTATTAGAAACGTACATAATACGGTATAACGGGCTGTTCATTGTGCGTTGAAAAGAAACATAGAATAAGCCGCTTGATCTGGTTGATCGTTGAGGAACTAAAAAAGACAAGTCATTATGAGTCTTAGGATAAAAAATATTATTATGGAGGATATTTTATAAAGAGTAATGATCAAGTTTGATTCTCGAGGGAATCCAGAAAAAGAAAAGTTAAAATTGAACCGTAAGAAGTATAAAGAATACAAGGAATAGTATAATAATAATAAAGAAATCCTAAAAATTTATTTTGAATAGCTTACAATGTTAAATTATACTATTGAAGATGAGGAGATCAAATGATAGAAAAATATTCAAGAGTAGATCTAATACAGGACCAATAGATGAGACGCGCAATGCATTTAAATTATCGAAATTACTACAAGAAAATTGTATAAAAGTAAACAGTTTTATTGATATAATTAATATGAGTACTATTAGTTTACTAGGTATCAAAAAAACCATCAAGATCTAATACAATTAAGAAATTGTTTAAAATGAATATTATTTATGTTGTAGATGAAATAAATATTAGGTCAGGACCGATTAAAAAACATAAATTAACATTTTTCTACGTTCAAAGAAGGAACATTTCGATCACACCACTTAACGAGAGGATTTAAATCAAAATGATGGAGAGCAGTATTATCTGAAGATTTTACTATACGAAAAATGTTAAGGTCAACAGTGAATAGTTGCATTTTCGAATACGAACATTAAATATCATTTATTTAAATAAGAAAAAGTATTAGTGCCAAATAAAAACCTTGGGGTACACCAGTAGTTTGAGAAAATGAAAATGAATAGTAATTTTTACATTTGATTATACTTACTTGATTTTATACTTAGAGTCAAAATATGCAATTGTACATGAGAGCGTTTTTAAGGATTGAATGCAAATATTTCTTCATCACGTAGAACAAATCTTCCATTATATATATATCAAAAAATTAAACAAGTTTTATTTAATAATATACCATATAAATATATTACCTATTTACCTAAATTAATGCATTGAAAAAATAAAAATAATAAAACCTTTTAGAGTAAAAAGGTTCCATATAAAAAAACCATTTTACTCTCAATTTATTTAAAATTGAATAGATAGAACGTTTATAGTCTATAACAAATTTTAAAATCTCAATCAATGAGATAAACATCTTAAATTAAAATATGTAATATGTACCATTTAGTAAAGCACATTTTCCCGTGAAGTCAAAAGATTGATACATCCGCGTATTAGTAAAATATTTGAAAAAATAAGAAGAAAACCATGCTAACAGTGTGTTACAGATACCAAATGATCTGAATTTGTCTTTTAGAATAATGGTATGACAGACAGTATCAAAGGTTTTAGAAGAATCTGTGAAGATGACGTGGACTTGGTCGCCATTCACAAAAGCAATTTTTAGATATTGCGTAAAGACTAATAGGTTTGTAGCATTAGATCTCGAATTTCTAAATCAATGTTGTTCACAATATTTCGTGTTGAATCACTAAATATAAATGTACATATACATATAAGAATTTTTTTCTCCCAAAATTGGTCAGTTTTGATTCACTAATTTCATTAATTCTGAATCATATGATATTAATGTATATGCACTATCTTTAAACAGTAATATCATCGTCATCATTATGTATAATTTTTAACATGAACATAAAGGTTACTGCTTTATTTATTATTTGAGAATCGTTTTGTTACATAAAATATGTAAAGTGAAGTCAATATGAGTTAATTAAGGGGTTACTTTAAACATTTCAAAACGAACAATAGTATTTTTGAACATGTAAGAAAAAAATATTTAATGAGCAAAATGAATCATTATTACATAACCTAATATGTTTTAAAAGTTAATGTCAAAATAACAACAGATAATCATAATATATTGATGTATCTTTGGTCTCTGGAGATACAAAAACAAACAAAAAAAAAAAAAATATCTTTTAAATATTAGTATATAAAAGAACATAACTTTTGAAAGTATCATATTCAAATGTCAAAATAATAATTTAGATACTTCGGATACACATGTTTGTTTACTTTTTAGACACGAGATTTTTATAAATAAATATAAAATGTATATTATCTACCTCTTATAGTGAAAATATTATGTTTAAACTTTATGGCTAAGGTTTTATAGAACTTTAATAGATAGAAAACAGTTCAATATTAAGATCGATTGGGTATTCAACATAAGTAATCTTAAATATGTGTACGTTTACGTTAATATTTTATTAGTTTTCGCATAAAATAATGATATATATATATATATTTATATATCAACATTAGCCCCCAGAACATCAAAATTGTTATTTGTCTGTAGTTACATGCGTAACATCATTCCACTTTGACAATGATTCATAAGTCTAAATACAATACTATAAAAAAATGATATTTTTTAGGTATCTACTCGTTATGTTGGTAAACACTTCAATTGTCGAATGAATTTGCAATTATAAAATGTCTGAACAAATATTTAAAATTATTATTCTTCGTCACTTAATTTTAGATTTGAAATTTTATATTATGTGTTTCATAACTCATAAATTTTAAATTGTTTCAATATAGTTTCTAATAATTATCATATTATATAAGGACTATTATCAATTTGGTTAACATAGTGGTGTCCAGTTTTTATAAAAATAAAATAATATTTAATAATATTTAGTAAGTACGTACCTATGTCTTATCTCTATATCCGTGTTAAGTATTGAAATAACGTATTTTTATGATATTATATTGAAATTTTCTTACATTGAAGTATTAAAATTAATATTTAATATACCTACATATATTTCAAAATTATTTTTAACAAGTATACTTAAATAGCATATACTGTAGTTATGCGAAATGTAGGTATATATATATATATATATAGCATCGTGTTAATTTAATTTAATTTTGTAAATTTATTTTTCTGATGGTATAAAATATAAGATATTAGTTATTGAATACAAAATTGCAGTCGAAATTTATAAAATTATAATAAAATATATTATTTATTGAGATGGTCAAATAGAAATTGAACAAAAGTATGAGCTATATAAATACTAAATTTATAAAATGTGGTAAATCCTAACAGTCGGCCGATTCATAGACCTAATATATTTATTGATGAATTTTACCTCATCGAATATATTTTGTATTTGTTTTGTATCCATAAATTTACAACTGTCAACGAATTTACAAATTTGATAGGTAATTAAATTGTATCAACATTTCACCATAATAAATTTACCTCGGACAATAATTATAATATGATAATATTATTATTATCTTATACTATTAAAATCTAGTTTCTAAAATTCAAGTTATTTCAAGAATAAACCTGTGTATAGTTTGAAAAACAAATAAATATATCTCCCCGTGTATCAAAAGGAATATTTTATTGTATAATATAAATTTTTCATCTATACCTAATGTAAACGAATTGATTTTTAAATCCCATACATTTCTTTGAGGGCTGATATCCAAAGAATATGACGTGATCACGATGTAATTATATATATTTTTCAGTAGTTATAGATATACTTTTGCATCTTTAAGAGGAACTATGTAGAACTCAAATTCAACAGCAGCCATTGCTTTATACGTAAATGACATCTTTTAAACTGTTAATCGGAAATCAAAAGTACTCAGAGTAGGTATATAACATATTTTGATTGTCCATAATAATATAATATATGGAGAGTATATTGCACATTATGTTTGGAAAAATTCGAGTTGAAATTTTCGTTCGGGTTCATAATGATATTACCTACCTACTTGTATTCAAACCCTATTTCCACCGTTGATACTTCCATAATCTAGATCGGTTCGATTTTGCTTTTTCACTTTTAGATACCTACTTGAATTCTACTTTCGAACCCGAACCAAACCGACGAAGTTGGATTATTTTAACCATCAAACTGTTTAATTCGTACAACGACTTGTGATACGATCATTGTGTAAACGCAATGGAAAACTGTTGAAAATACAATAGCCGTTTATCTATTTATCGGACATTATATGTGTGTATTGTCCGAAAATCTCGAGACCCAGGGAGTAAACTCGCAAAGGTCTCGAATTTTCAATAACGCATGACACGCGTACGTATAACGTCATTTCGTATAATACTAAATCGAACTAAAAGTAACATAAAATAATGGAAAAGGGCGAACTGCGGCCTAGTCTAGCCCGTCTATGTGACGGGTACCGAAAAACAGGGGCGCGTCATATCAAATTTTTTTTCGGGTGTTGCGAGCTTTTTAGGCAGGCCAATTTTAACATACATTTTCACCGTTTTTGTTCACCATCTAATGCTGTATTAGACGTAAATGAGCAATAATAAAAAAAAAAAGTTCTTTGACTTTTTTTTTCTAGCTAGTACATTACGAAAATTTGGAACTTGCACACCCTGCCCACCCCCTCCCCCCCAAATGACGCCCCTGCCGAAAAATAAGAACGTTTCCGTTTTCAACGTAAAACCGGAAAAACGCGCGTCCGCGGCATTCGCTTATCAATCTTTATTGATAATGCGATAGTATACGCGCCGTACGTACAGGTCGAACGACATATTATTGTTTTACGTCGGCGAACATGGCGTACGAACGGAGGTATAATAATGAGACGAGTGAAAAGATAACGCCCTCGGGCTGGTGCGCGCGTTGGCGTAATGATAACAATAAAGACTACGGAATTCGAACTAAATCATTCACACGATGTATGCGGACCGGGCGGATTAATAAACATATTTTATCGATGCTGCGGCGGTGTTTGCCGACGATAACGATATAAGGTATAGGTATATGCGGTCGGCGATATTTCGACGGGTGTGAGTTCAAACAATGATACGATTACCACACGGATATTCTATTTATTCGAAATAATAATTATCGTGTCTCCCGTTCAGCAGGTAATCTGTTTAATTGCGTGTACGTTTTCCCCACGTCCGTTGTTTACATATACAGTGGTCGTGATAAAATGATTTTCGACTTTCAGGGCCCGTTGCCATACCGTGTGGGCATACGCCCTGATTGAAATATAAAACGTTATTTCGTAACGTTCGTTTGGATACGGGCACGGCGCACGCCCGAGCGTTGACGTGGTCGGAAGTTTTTTTCTCCGGAAGTTTCGTAAAAATTTCACCCTTTTACTCCTGAAATGAATTTTTCTCGCGGTTCTTCCCGTGGTCCGGAAATAAATCGATGTCAATGAAAAAATATTTATTTATTTATTTATTTATTTATTATTATTATTATTATTATTATTATTATTATTTTTTGACATTCATTCTGTACACTGCCCGAATAAATGTTCCTAAATTTTTTAAGCTCTTAAAATTTTAGGGGTTCTCAAAATTTTAAAATTAGTAGGTAATAAGTACAAATTTTACCGTACAATCGTAAATAAAAACAAACAAATACGTTCAATAAAAACAATAAATCACGTGGCTAATTGATAGTGTATAAATATCGATAAGACGGTAACGCAGTAATAAATTATTACAACAACTTTGGTAATCATTGGCTAATTTGTACTCGTAAAATAAAATACTTATAACTTTTTGATAATTGAGATGGCTCATTCATTTTTTTTTTTTTATCGTAATTGTCATCAAAAATACTAAAGGGCAGCATATAAGTCAACTGTAAATTATAATTTTCTTATCGGCAAAAAAGTAGAAAGCATATACGTGACAGTATAGTATTCAAAGGGTTAAATCGACTACTCAAACGGTATAGATGAAAAACACGAATTCCAGGGTTTGGATACATGAAAAGGGCTTTTAGTTACGTCTTTCTATCTATTTCATCGTACGACATTTTCGATATTCAACAAATTACTAAGCATTTGGTTAAGTCACAGGAATTGAAAAAATGAAAAATCTTGAAATGTAAACATTTGTTATTATTTATACTTTACCGACTTAAAAAAAATGACTTTTTGTTTCGGCTCGACACCGATCCGTTAAAAAATCAACTTTGTACAACGCGAACAGTATAATACGTACAGTTTAATTCGTTTAAACATCAAAGGTCGTAATTTATGTCCAGGCGTCAATTTTTCTGTTTTTCATCAAGTTATACGAATTTAATATTTTCTGTTGCGCCGCAATTACGAACCCGTAGAAGTAAAAAAAAAAAAAAAAAACTCTGGCCAAGGTGCGAGTATATAAGGCTTGATATAATATTATTACCGACTATCATTCATTTCTTCGTTATTCTGCGCGTTTTTTTTTTTTTTTTTTTAAAAAGTCCAACATTGAAGGTGAAATTGTATTTTCTGTTTTTTGTTACCGTTCGTGTCCTGTATAGCTATATGTTTGTGGCGGAGTGGGGGCGGGGGGTACAAAATTACTGCTATTTGTTCACTTTGTGTTCACAGTTGAATAAATAATTTGTCCGTCAGTTACTACCGATGAATCTCGTCAAATATTGACTGTATCCCGTGGAAATTTAAACCAATCAATCTTGCAGCGGGCTCTATACGCACGATGATGTATGGTTAATTTTTTTTTTTTTTTTTTTTTGAATACCTTTATATAATAATAAATTAATTCGTTTATTTTGTATTTAATTTTATTATTGAAAATCTTTAATGATTTATATCGGAATTCATGTACCGGAAATAATAATATATAATGTTATTTATACTGCACATAATAAAGTGGCTACTGTCATGTGAAATAATGCTCCATAGTTGAGTTTGTGCACTATGCAAGGTTCACACACCTCCCGTTAATATGAACGAATATAAAATTTATGATTAAAATAATACAATATAATGTAAAACTAATATAGGGAAAAAGGATTGTATTTTTTGTTTTTTTATCTATTGCATTTTGAATAATTGGTTTTAAAAACGTTACAAAAATGTATTGTTGACAATAAACGCGTTTTTCGTCCTTTTTGGCAAGCAGGGATAGAATTTTACAAATCTCAAAATCATTAATTTCGAATAAAAGAATACAAATGCTTGAATGCTCGTTCTTTCTGAAAAAAATTATCACATATAGGTACGTAAGAAATAAACATCTAGCTATTATAATATAAGTAAACTCAAATATAATTTATAAAAACTCAAGATATTATTAAATTGATAAATTATATAATAATCATTATTATCACTTTAGGCTCCTCAATTACGATGTTGTTATACGTTTGTTATGTATTATATTTTTAGTGATACAACGGATTCTAATTTACACATTTTTAAATTGTAAAAAAAATTGTTAGTATAACAAAATGTGAAATTGTTTGTGGTATCTACAATTAGTTTTGTTTAATATACGTGATAATGATTTACAGTTATCATTCGATGTCGTTTAATCAAAAATATTACCAGTAAAATCATGATGATTATGTCACATTTTTGTTTTGTGATTAACACGTTAGTAATCGTGAAGTGGAAGAAAAAAAGCTTTTTAAAAAATTATTTTTCAACAGCCGAAAAAAAAAAAAAAAAAAAAAAGAATAAATGTACTGAAAATTAAAAAGACGTTAATCAAGAAATAATCTTAATAAAAGTTCAAACAGAGTATATAGTACAGTATTCTGTAAAAAAAAAAGAAAAGAAAAACGAATTACAGTCCAGATCGTGGTTATATGAAATAATCAGATTATATCTGAGATCGGGCCCAATGATTATTGGACCGAACGATGTTGTTTATCTGCAATTAAAATTAAATCTCAGTAATATGACGTAATATGGAAATAATAAAGTTATTAACAAATTATGGTTTTTTTCATTTGATTCGTCTGAGCTCCGACCGCCATCACATCTGAAATACGATGACTCAACGATGGACTACTATAAGACCATTTGAATATTTTTTTCTCGTAATCATTTAAATCTTTATGTATGACAAATTTAATTATTCAAACGTCTAAGATTTCAATGTGCAATCGTAGAAAATCGTTTCGAATTGTTGGAAATTCATAAATATATATTATATAATATGACTATAATCATTGACGTTAATTTATACCTGACCTGAATCACGATAACATAATATGATTATTCATAATATAGTCGTATTATATATAGGTACATGTTTTCTGGTCATAAATTTATTTTCAGATTAGTTGTAGGTAAAAAACAGTTACTTATATAATATTTCAGGTTAACCTCGAACTTTAAAACACAATAATTAATTATTATTTTAGCGTTTCGTCTATATATATGCCGCGTGCACATCATCTTATATAGTTGTTATTCATTTTCTATAAGATATACATATGTCTGCGCGCTATTTAAATTTTGAATATAATATGTGCGTTTGAACTATCGTCGAATTTACATTATTATCAATTATAGTTATATTTCAGCGAAAAAAAGAAACATAACTAAATATAAATTTTTAACAATTTTCCGGACGTGTACCTATCTTATACAATAATTTATGTAAACGAATAAAACGTATAAAAAATGTATAGTTTATGACATCCGTTCGTTGAAAAAACATTTTGTCTTCGAACGGTTAAACCTTTAAACTGTTCACATATTGATGGGATGGTGTGTAATTTCTAAAATACGACACGATTTCTATCAACTATATGCGCACCTATGTAAACATGCCTAAGTTAATAAAACTCAATCGCGTGCGAATAAAAAGTGGGCATAAAACATTCAAATTGCACGTTTAAGGGGTTTTTTTTTTTTGCTCGTATCGTCCGTGTAAATATTTTTATTTGCGTAAACTGATTTCGAACGTATCTTCTAAATTTTGAACTTATAGCGTTAAATTTATTTACGTATGTATTATATCGAATGAATGCTTTTACCAAAGTTTGTATTGTTCCTAGTCAATAGTGAAATTATTATTATTATTATTTTTTTTTTTTTTTGGTTGTGGCGGCGGTGGAGGGATTTGAAGTGAAGATGTTTTCTCATGATTTTCTATTTTTATTTTTTTTTTAAACTATTTGAAATTTACACGATTGAATTTAACAGTGTCTTGTTACCTTACATGGTCTGATATTCTGTTCTAAAGGAGAGGATACCTACTGCACTTAACATTCCCTTAATTGTATCTACGTTCTTATATATAGTACCGATTATTTTTATTTGTTTCGTATATGTTTCACTCATAAATAATATTACAAATCAATATTCCCCTAATATTCCCCATCCCCTCATTAATTATAAAAAAATTTTTTCACAATATTTTGTGTTGTAAAAATAACTGTTTCCTCGTCTATCATGATATTAATAAAAAACTATTTGACTATGATAATTATTTAATTGATGAAAAATAACCGGACGATTAAATAGAGTAAAATAGTAAAATTTTAATTTAAAAATGTAATAATATGTAAATTGTTTTTAAAGAATTGTATAAGTTTTAATCGATGTCAGTGTTTTATTATATATTATTGGGTAATCACGGGTGTACGTACAAAAATAACAAAAATTATCTTTCGCCCTACATCAAACGCTGTCTGGAAAATTAACTTTTAAGGACAATGTTGAATTCTTATATATGAACAAGAAAATCTTTCACTGTGTTTACTCAATTTTTTTAATTACTTAAATATATTGTCCGATATCTGTGTCTTAGAAAAAAAAATATTATGTTTTTATATTAAATTAATTAATTAGATATTCAATGCCATTATAAAAAAAGCTCTTACTACTCGAACTATGTTTTTGAAATAATTGTGTTCCGAGTGTGTACAAAGAGTCCAACCTTATTTTTACATCACAAAAATACTATTACGAGCTCCTCTTAATCATGATACAAGAACAATCTTTCTCGCTATGTGTCTAGTGAACACATTTTATCCGTGTCATTTTATTTTGATTACCATTTAGCACATACATTTAAATTAATTTAATACATTACAGAGTAATTTTATTAACGGTATATGCTCAATATATATATATTTTTTTTTTGTACATAAATAATAATACAATAATTTGGTTATTATTCTAAATGATAAATTAAATAATATGTCAAAATAGCTTAAAATACACTGCAGTATATTATATGTTTCCACTTTTCAATTGAAATTTAATATAAAAAAAACTATTAGCTCGCTATTACTCTGATCATGATTTAAATATTATATTTCTTATCTTAATAATCTAATATATATAAATATATGTTCGTGAAAAATGGTTTGTAGTAATATATAATGCATATTTTATATACAAAATACATAATATATAAAGTTACAATTATATATATATATATATATAAATTTAATATTTTATATTATATTAATAAATTATAATAATGTTGTTTTACACAGAAATAATAAATATTTTTATAAAACATTTTAATTGGCTATAAAAATTATTGTCCTAACCGATTTTCCAGGGTTTTTAAGAGAAGAGAATCATACATTTCACTTTATATTTAATTTCTAGGTCTAAAATCATAAACTACACCTTATAGTACTAGAAAATGGAAATCCAATATGTTTATAAATAGCCCATGATTGCAAAAAAAAAAAAAAGAATTTTAACAATTGTATCATCATTAGTTTAATATTAAATTTCTTATTCATTATAAATTTCATTATTAAAAAAATTAAAAACCATTGTTTTCGCAATTATGAAAATAACTAAACTCGATTTAGTCCGAATCGGGTTTTTACCGTTTATAGTTTATACCTAATTTTCATTCGATTTTTCTAAAACATTTATCAAAAAAATCCAAATATCAAATAATTTCGATTTCAAAGCACCATCCATGTAAAAATTTTTATTGGAAAACAGAATCACATTAAACGATTCGATCATGTATTCTGTTTTAAAAGTGGTTCCCAAATAAATAAAATAATAAATAATGTTGTAAAACCAAAAAAACTCAGAGCATTAAAAAAAATAATTACATCTATTTGGGTACACGGTATTAAAAAAAAAAAAACATTTTTACTACATTTCAAATGTTGTGTTGACAATTACTCTATTGAATCTATTTTTTGAGTATACTTTAAAATGTCAACATATCAGTTCTGTATTTAAATTTTCTAACGTTTTCAACTATATATTTTTCAAAATAACTACAATAAGTGTTCACAATTTTGTTTTTTTATTTTTATCATATTAATAAGTATCTGCGTCCGCTGACCAAAATACCATTCAGTCATTGGAATTTTGACGTGACTTTTAAATAAATTACTAACTCTCATTTTTTATAAATAAAAGTTTAAACACCGTATAACCTTACTGTCCTCCTTTCGTCCGTCTGCCCATAGTAAATTATTATTACATAGTAACGAGAAATATAGTTAATTTAGTTACTAAAGAGATAGATATTATTTGTAGACCATATACATTTTGCTAAATGAAAAAATTTATATACAATTTATAAAAAATGTTTGACCAATATATTTTGTTGCGTTATTTATATAGATTAATATAATTATTTTAAATAAAACAGTAGGTACCTTATATATATTTTTGGACTTATGATTACAAGAAATAAAATAAACGTTATTTAACTCCTCAGACTGGTATTAAATCATACCAAAACATGTTGTAATTTAAATAAGCAATTACTTGCAATTTTTTATCGATACCTAATCTTGGTTATCCTATTATTATCTCGTCGACGCAAGATAATAGTATTTATAATTTGATAAGCAATAAATGAACAAAAAAAAAAAAAAGCTGGTCAGTAGGTTGTGAAAGCACATCGCTCGTCGGGTGTCAGTATTGGTGGATGCACTTCGCTACTGGGCAGGGTACTTTTGGTGGATATATTGAATTTGAAAGCAATGATAAATCATTGCATTCAATAAAACGATTCTGAGCGTAGCTTCGGTGTAGT
>JAIPRL010011439.1:0-13560 GCA_025469235.1 Pemphigus obesinymphae
TATCATTGCTTTCAAATTCAATACATCCACCAAAAGTACCCTGCCCAGTTGCAAAGTGCATCCACCAATACTGACACCCGACGAGCGAAGTGCTTCCACAACCTACTGACCGGCTTTTTTTTTATTGGATTTATTTAAAAATGAATACTATTCAAATTAATAAAGGTATTCGATAATATGTAATTTATTGGTAATATCATTGATTATATGTTACTAATAATTTATAACCAATGGTAATATATTAACATGCACATTGCACGTAATATTGTTTTGACGTGGAGCCGTTTAGCCGTGTTAAATTTATATAAACTACACGGCCAGTACCGATTTTAAAGTGACGCGCAGCTCCCGAAATTAGTTACTGGCGTTGCTGCCAACTCGCGATTGCTGAGCGGCTGTGTTGGTGTTTCATATTTTGATGGGGAACGCCGCCGACTTGCAACGCCATCTCTGGAGCGTTGTATACGTACAACCTTAGGTATAGCATCCTCTTAATATAATCGTAAATATGATGTATTATAATATATTGTAATAATAAATTGTAATATAATAAATTCTGTTAGGTTTATCAGGTAAATACTTATTGTAGATAGGTTAGGTTCTAAGAAGTAAATCACATCATATATTATAGATATTTTTACAGTAAAAATATTATTCTGAAACAATAAAATTGCAATGTGCAAAAATAAAATATATTTTCCAATAAATAAAATACGAAGATTATTTTTATACATTTATTTGCTATTAATTGTGACAGTGAAAAGCCATCATTCGGTAATGAAAAACGACTTATTTATGCACTTTTTATTTATATCATTTTCCATTATTTTTTAATTCAGTTTTTCCTAGAACGGTAGTAAATAAAAAAAAAACCATTCATGACAAATAATATTTCTCGGTATTCATTTCTCTTTATATAATATATACCTATCAATTTATATTTATATTTTATGTAGACACGATTTCAATTTTTAACTTTGAAAGGCTGAAAAATTGCGAGTCGAAAACCCTCTCGTATTTTAAATAAATTAAATAATAATTTTGAATGTAGTCCAGTTATCTAATAATATATAGTTGTAATCACTATTTTCTACTTTTTATTATATAATATTCTTTAAATCAAGTGCCGCCTTAACTATAAATCCATTTTGAAGAATATAATATTATGTAAACTCAATTCTAAACAATATTAATATTTAAATGTATGGTTTTTCTATATTTATGTTTCTGATTTTATCATTTATTTCCGAATCAGATATCCGATTTAAATATATAGTTTAACATAAATAAATAAAAATACATAAATACATTAATATTTTGATTGACAATTATATATTTTGTATAGTATATTGTAAACTAGGAATCTCACAAGAATTTTATCAAAATATTGTTTCATGCCTATTTTATAAGGAATATTTGTGCATGCTAGTATAATGACAAGGGAGTCACAAATGCTCAGGTTTATTTGATATAAATATAACTGTCTTGGATTTAAATGCATTTCTATTTTTTTATATACCTATATGTATTATATAGGTACTTGACATGATGTTCTCTAAGCTACAAATGGGTTTTAGATATATATTTTATTATAAAAATGAAATTTTAAAATATTTATGGGACTCAATTTTATTATTTTAGTCATTTGTTGACCATTTTCTAAATTTACGGAAAATGTTTACCTAATTTATGATAGGTATCAGATTTTTAATTAGCTCTAACCTCATAATAATATTTATATATACAAGAATAAACAACAACAATCAATAATAGAAAATATAATTAATTTTAAGTTGTTTTTATTTTTAGATTTTTTATTTTTTTGTTTATAAACTTTTTGTTGTATGTTCTTTTAGATATTCAGTTGATTTTTAAAGAAATTTATAAAGCTTTTTATGGCATTAAAATATTTACTTACTACTTTACTTTATATATATATACAATCCAAATCTTTAAAGCTCTTAAATTACGATTAAATTGTATATATACTATTTGATTTATTGACCGAGTTATTAAAATTAATAAATTTAAAATTTTATTTTTAAATAAAATTAGTGTTTTCATTTTCAGAATATATATGTTGTTATATATAAATAGGTACATTTATATAACTAGGTAGTGTAGTACTGCAAATATTTTTTTTCTTATTACACCGACATATAATGTTAACAATGACTGAAAAATATATCGAATAATAATAAAATAATTCCATCATTCCTTTCAGTTCGGTAAGCACTTTCTTATCACATGAAATTCTTCTTACCAATACATACAAGCTACCTACACTAAACGAATCAATTCAACCGAATTTCGTATTTTGTATTCTTCGTGACTTCTATCCTACAGCCCCATTTCTTATAGTGTATTAATTTAATATTTAATGTCATAATAGATACGTATCCCCTCTGTTGCACTCTCGATATTTCATACTCCTTTCTTACGTTTATATGTTTTTCGTGTACTTAAATCATATAATATGACCGGTTTTGTTTGAAAATATCTCAAAAAATCAAATTTTACTTTTCATAAATAGTATGATCACAGTATATGTTAAAATTAATTCATTTTTTCATATCTTACACGACTATCCTCTATGCTAAATTCGTTTATAATATTACAAGTATTAGCCTGACAAAATTTAAGCTACTCAAAATTTTCCGATTTTAAATATGAAAATATATTAAGATTTTGTAGATTCTTTACTAAAGAATGTCAAAAATATAATTTTTATATTATTGCTAAAATTGAAGGGGATTTAATTTTTAGACATTTACTGATTTGCAATCCTTTATCGTATGAAAATAAAACATATTTAGTATGAAAATGTATTCAAAATATTCTCTAGTAAAAAACCTAAAAAATCTTAAACTATTTTTACAGAATTAAAGTCGCATCATTTTAAATTATAAGTACTTACTTTAATCTGAATCGTTGCATGAAGAAATAAAATATTTTAATTTACTTAATCACGATTATACACGCACATGCGGAAATATGAATAACACAGTAGTATAGCTCATATCATACAAATTATAATAATTATTTACTTATTATACAACGATTATAAAATGCCACCGTATTTCAAAAATAGACTAAGTAAGTAAATCTCCTTAAAACTGACGTGTTCCAAACTTTTGGAATGATTATCCATAAGTTATAATTTAAAAAAAAAAGTGAATAAAGTAAATATTATAAATGGGTTTCATTGAATAGTGTAACGATTGAGTAGGATATTTTTGAATTTAAATTATTTAATTTAAATCAAAAATCAATCAAATACCTATATAATTATATTTTTTCTAATAAATGTGTAATCTATATGTGTTTCAAAAATTATATGTTGAAAAAATAAATAGGAAATTTCATTTTTCTATATAGTATTTTATAAAGAATAAATTTAACAAAAACAAAAGAATGTTTTAATAACTATGCATGTTCTCTACAAGTTTTTCGACAACAAAGGTTTATAAAATTAAAGAAAAAACGTCAAACTAATAATATCATATATACAAGATGACAAGTTGTATTCTAAATTATTAAAAAAGTTATCAAACAATTATTATAATAAAAGTATAATATTACGTTGTCAATTTTCATCATAGTCTTAATCTTGTGTATTTTAAACATTTTTAAATCAAGAGAAACTTTTTAATAACAGTATATAAAATATATTATACATTTTACCTCAATGTATAATAGTTTGTCTTCAATCATACCAATTTGTATACTTGTATTTTAATTTAGTTTTTTAAAAATTCCATATGCTTATTTTGTTATACTAATATTACAATTTTTATTTTTTATTTTAATCATATAAACAGGACAATCCCAAATTTTAAATTTTTGGAGTGATTTTGCATATTAATATGTGTTTTTTGCACTATCAAAAAATATGTAGAAAAACCCCATTTATGCCTCACAGTAAATCTCATAAAAAAATTATTTTGTATAATAATTATTAAAAATGAAATACAATAATTCCTCAAATATACTAAGTAGGTACTAGGTTTTCAAAATTTCATGAGAAAAAATAATCGTATTTTATAAACTTAGTGATAGTTATTTTTCAGTTTTCTCTCCGATTAAAATTTAAAAATAATAATTTATTGGCTCGTACTCTAACTATTGAGGCTAATAAAATGAGACAATAGTTATCAACACCTGCAGTAGTCTTCATGCTCTACCTGAACTTTTATTTCCTATGATAAGATTACTCTTTAGAAATTTAACTAGGAATTTATATTGATTTCTTGTAATTATCTCATAATATTAAAATTACAAGGATGGATAAAATCAAAAGTAAATTAATTACAGTATTTTTTTTTTTATAAAAAGTTATATTTAGGTAGGCAATTAACGACTTAGTTAAAGTTATAAATTAAAAACTGATTGAAATTCACTAATGTCAGTCAGTTAAAATTTAGATTTTTTTTATCGTCTAGGCTTATTATTTTTAATTTTGTACTATTAATTTTTTATTTTTATTCAAAATAATAAAATTAAAATTAATATTCAACAATAATGAAAACTTACTTAAAATAATAATTAGTTAAATACTTAACTTAAATTAAATTAAATTATTGCACGTATAAGAATTACATTTTTTTCATTGTATTTTTTGATAACTTAAGGTTAAAATAATTAATATGTAAGTACAAAAAAACATTGATCCTATAAATTAACTAAGGTTTTAGTATATTTTATTAGTTAATAACAATAATTAAACTTTATAACTTAATTTTAACTTATTAACTAGAATAATATTGTAATAAATTATTTTGTAACCCGACATTTAATTTATTCGAATTGGTATATATAGATAATAGTATTGAATTTTTATAATGGATTTTTACAAAATGGTAAATTTTTAAATTAGGTGTTACAAATACCTACATTTTTGTGTAAAGAATTTATTTTATTTAGGTACCTACAATCTACATACTTGAAATATTCCTTAGTAGCATTT
This sequence comes from Pemphigus obesinymphae, assembly GCA_025469235.1. Taxonomy (NCBI): domain Eukaryota; kingdom Metazoa; phylum Arthropoda; class Insecta; order Hemiptera; family Aphididae; genus Pemphigus; species Pemphigus obesinymphae. The sequence goes on from JAIPRL010011439.1 coordinate 4,967, forward strand.
TTCACAAAATGTAATTATTATATTATACACTGACAAAAAACTAATTTTATTAAATTTATGAAAACTATGTAAATATAGCATAATAATTACAATATACATATTAGGACGTATATATATTTGATATATTTATGTTAAAAATATTTAGATTCATTTCAAAAAATGTTCAAATATTCATACAATTATAGTATTTTCAATATTTTTTTAACAAGTATTTTTATTTAATTAATAAATTAAAATATTTTTTACAAGGCTACAAATGGTATTATAAGACAAATTTAATAACCTATACAAATCTAGTTATTGTAAAAGTAATGATTTTGTTTTAATTCTCGTTGCAATAATTACTTTTATACAGATTCAACTAACATTTAATATAGGTAATACCTAATCAATTATAAACGGCAAAAGTTCAATTGCGCATTATATTTTACCAAAAATAGAACACCCCGATAAAGTGCAATATTATATATTATGTATATTAGGTATAACCTTCAATATTCACCAAAAAAAAATACTTCAATATTTAAAAAACATATTATTTCATGAAACATAATTGTATTTGTGTATACCCTCGAATACAAGTATATTATATTAGGTTTTTAAAATCGACTTTTCGCGTACGTTATTATATACGGCGTATATATTGTCGATCAACTCTATCAAATTATGTGATTTTTTATTTCATTAATATATATTATATATTATATAATAAATTACAATTCTTTTTTAAACTTTTACACATATATCTGTATTGTGTATTATATCTATATTGTATGGTGTAAAGTTAAAAAGTAAAGTTTGTTCGGACACGCATTTACGCTTTATTGATTATCTCAATAGTTATATAATATAAACATGCATATTTATACTATACTTTTTGGAAAACTATGTTGCACAATACACTTTAATTTTGTATCGAGAGTAGAAAAAATAAAAATAAATGAACACTGTATTGTGTTGTAGAAAATATTAAATCGTCTAATTCGATATTATATTTTTGTAAAACTCACTCAGTAGCAGTTTTTCTTGTGCAAGCAAAATAGAAAGTTATATTTTTTAAACCTAAAAAATAACCCTATCGTGGTATTATATAGTAGTGTTCCTATAGTTGAATTAGGTCACTATTTCGAGACCTTGATACTATAAAAAAAGCCCAAAATATATTTTTACATAATATATATAGGTCAATTTATAAAATGTAAATAGGTACGTAAAAATAGAAAATCAATTCCACGTATCTTCTTTACTTGGAAGAATAAAAGAAATTTGATTTTTACGTGCCCGTAACCATACTAATTATACATTATTAAATAGGTAATGAAATTATAAAGTTTAACATCTCACTATACCTATTGGTATACTAACCTATAGTGTTTTACTAAGATGAAAAATAGTTTATATTATGCACTAATTACAAAACCATATTCTGATTAATGTTGTGAATTCACTATTATTTAAACTATATATATATTAAGAACTAAATTTGTTTTTAAAAATGAAACTTTTATTATTTTTTGAAAAATAGAGATAATAAACGCAGCTTCCGATGTACTGTGAGTATCACCAATCGATTTTTGCCACATTTTCATATAATAACTAGTTATAACTACTGATATCGCTTGTATAAATATTCCTACAAATAGGTAACATACATTCAATCATAATATATACCAAACCGACAAACTCGAGATAATCAAATCATCGTTTTACTTGTTAACACACCTAAATAACATATTTTAACACATTAATTACATGATGTTTCTAAAGGACCATAATATGTTGATATTTTACACGACGCAAAATAATGCAATTTTCGAGTTAATATTTCAAATAATGTCCCTCAAAACTTCTGAAAATAATGTCAATGGATTTTTTTATTTAAACAAAAAGTGCCTTTTTTTTCATAAAAACTTTGTTAACGTCAATTATTATATGATGTCCAATTATTTATTATTATTTAATAAATTATATAGTGCTGTTTACAAAATTCATGAATATTGTTATTATTAATATTATTATGTATTTATAAATTCAATATAAATTGCACTTTTGTCTAGGTAATGAAATGTAAAAAATAAACAAATTTTTTACTTTTTCTATAAAATATTGAGTCAAAAACATAGGCATTAGTGATAGTTATCTTATAAATTTAAAGATAGAAAGAGGACGTTTATAACGTTAACTGTGTGGTAGGTGTAGATTTATGTTATGAATTACGTATTAGACTTTTTATATATCAAAAGAAGTAGATAATTTTTTAAATATGATAAGAAAAAATTTATACCTCTAGATATATTAACAAATAGACAGGACACGACTATTTAGAGTATGTTGAATTTCTGGGTATATTCAAAATATATATTATATTATACATTTAACATTAAACATAATTCATGTTACAACATACATAATAAAATTGCATTACACGACAATATTAAATACGCAAAACTAATGAATCGATATCATATTATTATGATCTCTACAAATGGGTATATAGTTAATTAACTTTGAGCCACATATAAACAAAAAACTTTCCGGATATCGTACAATTTCTAAATACAACGTCAAAATCCTATCAATTTTGATCCTTTATAATCATTATTATTATAATCCCACGTAAAATAACACTGAATCAACAATCTTGACAAGCTAAAACCTATATACATTCATGGATGATATGATGTATCACTAAGCTCAAATACACGTGTCCAAAGCAAGGCCGTTAGTTAGAATTTAATTTTACTATAACTTATTCGATTATTTTAAACACATATAACTTATATACAATTAAATACGATTTAAAGAAAGTTCGCAAAGAGTTTGAGCCCCCAAATAAAATTATTGAAGAAAGGACACAAGAAATAACTCCCAGAAGACAACATACAGTACATTAAATATATTATAAAAAATATAAAGGTACATAAAGCCTAAAGAAATATATTAATTAGAAGGTATTTTATTTAATTTTTTTTTTTTTTTTTTGTATTAAAAAATAGTATATTCTACAGAAAACAATTTCGGATAGGATTACTACAGCTGAGAAATAATACAACTGAAACTCTAATATCATTATAAACTTTAATCGAAAAAGTACAGTATTTCAAAATGTCATTCAATACAAGTATGTACATTAAAATATAATGTTTTCATTTGTATACAATTTTAATTCCTTTCGAAATTTAGCATATAATATCGTTCATAACATTTAGGATTGGAGATAAAAACTAATAATATTTTGCGAACATTAAACGACATAAACAATCTTAATTTCCCTTTGAACGCCCACGGGTTTTATGCCGTTTCAACTTCAACAGTATTTAATCCTCGATAAATATTATATCATAACAAAATTTTAAAAATCGAAAATATGAATTCCAAAAAATATTATAAATGTTCATTATAATGTTTATACACATTTCAAAGTAAAATCGATATAATGTAAACGTTTTTACGACGAATAAAACGATCGAAACGTATAATATATTAACGTTAGTGAGTCTGTAAATAATCATTATATTTCGTATATACATTTTAAGTTAATAAAGGTTTCATTAATTTAAAAATTACAAATATAAATAGTAGTAAAAGTGAGAGAAAGAGAGATAGAGAGAGAGAGAGAGAGAGAGAGAGAGAGAGAGAGAAAGAATATAGACAACCTTTCAATTATAGTTATAAGTTGACTAAGAAACTCATTTAAAAAAAAAAAAAACATTAAAATTATGTTACCTTTTAACAATAATCACAATAGTTTAAATATTATGTATATTATCCAAAATTATGATTAATTTTCATGATAAAAAATAATGCTAGATAATGTAATGTATATATTGTTAAGTTCCGTGACATATTTACCGGGAAATCCATTATGAGTCTTATCCCCTTGAACCAAAAGAAAATTAATTTTTAAAATTCTGAAATTCTTTGTACTATACCAACAGAATTGATTTTATTCCGTAAAATTTGCGATTGATGTAACTATCAAGCACATTTTTACATCTTATTCAAATAATGGAGGTTTTTAAAAATAACTTAATAAACGAGTCTACATTACATAGCATCTGAAACAATACAGACGACAAAAAGATTTTTTTTTTTTATTAATTAAATAATTAAATAAATATAAATAAAACATTTCTCAGTCTTTCATAACTATAGGTAGGTGTTCTTGTCTATATACTTACTAACATACTGCAGGCTATAAAACATAATTTAAGGGGTTAATTTTGAAATTAACGACAAGGTAACATTGTCAAAGTTCGACTTGCATAAATTGCAATTGTATTATTTATTATTTTTTTTTTTAATTAAATATTCCGTGTCTTAAACTAACAAAATAATATTATATACTAGAACTGAATGTTTTCAGCAAATAAAATGTGAGATATATTTTTAAAAAAGGTTAATCGTTTTCATATTGTACAGAACACACACAACAACGTTTTTATTTTGGACGGAACAATATAAAATATATTTAAATTATACTAAAATTAATGGTAAAATATCTTCGAGAATATTAAGTAATTTTATTACGTAAATTATTATTTTTTAATAATATTAATGGTTATAAATAATTATAGTATAATATGCATAAATGAAATAGTACATCATATAAACATGCATGATGCCCGAAAATAATTAATTTAAAAGTTGTTACCTAATGATATATTATGAAATTAAATATGTAAATTATAAAACACAATTATTATTTTTTTTTTAAATATATAATAAAATTATAAATAAACTAATACAGATTCAAAGGACTCATTTACTAATTTAGTATAAAAATTACTCTAATAATTTAACATTTCACAATACACGTCAATCAGGATATTTTCGCTTTAGAAAATACTGAATGTAAAATGCAAATTCTATTATTATTAACAATGATCAAACCTAAAATCGATAAATCGCTTTTATAAACCTTGAAAAACGTCCATTATGATTATGCAATATATATAGAGCTTTAAGAAACTCCGAACATGATATTGTGTAAACTATTTCGTCGCTTAAATTTTTAAATATAACATTTTGAAAATTTTAACTATAATTTGAGTTTATGAAATTATTTCAAATATATTTTTACCGCCAATAACTATACTTATAAATCAACATGGTTACTGACTAACAATATGTATTATTATTGATTAATATATCTTTCAGGAATATGTATGAAATAGTATAGACAGTCAGATTTTTATTTATATTTAACTCGAAACTTAGTTGATGGGTCACATATTTTATACTAACGCTTTGAATGTTTCATTGATACATCGATTTAAATATTTTACATATTTTATTGTGTGTCATCCCATATTTTTAAAGCACTTAAATTTAAAATCAAACCGAGAATATTTAAACCACAAAATTTGTGATACGGCGAAAAGGAAAGTTAAACGGATACCAGAACTGGAGACCTTTCATAAATATTTTATACAATATATGCTAAATAATGTATTTGTAAAATTTTTCGAAATAAACAAGTACGCGATCGGTAGATATTTGTATTTATGTATTTATTTATTATTATTATTATTATCATTATTACATAATTTATGTAATTCAATACATCAACAGTGAAATCAAATTAAAAAAATTACTTTACGTTCGTAATATATTTATTATATTAATACCATCAAAAACCATAAAGAAGAGTTAATTAACTTGAACAATTTTTTAAACAATTTGGATTTGAGGGGAACAAACGCTCTCCTCTTGATTTTTTTTTTATTTTACCATATAAGAAGTATACAATTATTTTTAAAGACGAGTGTTGTATACTTAACAATCCTATAGTTTCAAGTGTTGATATACTGCAATACGGGTTATCTTCATTCCATCACTATATTTCACTAATAATGTCGCTATTCTTTTTCCAAGATTCAGATCCACCACAATCCTACAGCAGATCCTGTATCTATTAATTATTAATCAAATTAATATGCAGTGGTTGAATTTAAAAAATAGAAGAAAGGGTGATATCAGGCTTTTAAAAAAAGCGAGTCCCCCAAACTATATAACTCGTATAAAGGTAAAATATAATTAGTGGGAGAACTGTCAAGATATTTCGAAATAGTAGAGGAGCTCTGTCCCCTTGCGCAACCACCCCGCAATTTGAGCACTATTAATATGTAAACAAAAAAAAATGGGTGTAAATATTGGATGTATTATAATATATATATATGGAATAATTTATAGTAATTATCGAAACAGATGATTTAATCATTTTAATCACAAAATATATTATAATCCAAATGTTATCCAGATACAGTTGGTGAAAATTGGTTCATTCCTCTACTAAGATAATCGAGAATTTACGTCTTTAAAGTACCAACTAGAACCAACTTTCTATCGAAAAATACAACATACGTATAGTCAGCTAGAGTATAGACAAAAAGTATCGTTTAAAGTAATGTTTATAATAACGCTAAGCGTTACGACAAAGAAAAGACGAACATATCTAATACGTGCACTTTACAACCATTTATAAATAACACGATGAATGAATCATAAAAGTATCCGGAGTATTTGTTTTCGTTTATAAAATACAAACGTAGTTGCTTAGATCGATACGGGAAATAGTTTGTGTTGTGGCGAAAATTAATAATTCAGTGTTAGAATGGTAATGTGCTGGGGGATTAGCATATATCAGCCCGTCGTACACGTGTCATCTAAAAGCTACATAGCAACAGGTGATAAACAATAAAAATAAAAAATTGTACCGAATAACCGTCCTGGATTGCAGGACAATGAGTTAGTGGGAGGAAACACCAAGTAACCCAATAATCGGTAAAGTTAAACAACACGTCTATATAGAAGTGCTATAATTCACTGTGGAAAGGTCACGAAAGTAGGTTAAAACAAACGAAATTTACCTTCTCCGGACATTGACAATATTTAAAGTCTACCGGATATTATATTGTCAGCTTTCCTTTTGTTTTTATTTCTTGGCATAAGTCAACACGATGTAGAAAAGAATAACGACGTGGAATGGTCTTCGTAATTTTGACATTTATTTTATTTTTAATATACCACAGTATATTGAGACGGACAAATTAAATTTCCTATAAGAGAGCTGTGTAACTAATGATTTTTGATTGTTCTTTTTTTTCTTTGATTAGAATAAAATCAAAACGATATTATTTCACGAATTGTCAGAAAATGGAAAATTAATTATTTTAGGATATTGTTGGAGGTGATATTAAAAGATGAATATTTTTATTATACAATAAAAGTGAAAAATTATACAAAAAAAATTATAATTCTATAAAGAACGTCGTGGAGATAGGATTAAGCATATAATATAGGAATTATTGAGTAGATACTTATCTACAACACTGGGTTATAGGACCGATTAATTGTACTAAAATAGTGGTAGTAGAATATTAATGACAAATCATACAAAATCTATTTAAAATACGGTAAATAATTGTATATTATATTTTAAGCGTTTGATAACTTTGTTTTTTTAAATAAATATTTCTTTTTAAGATATTTTTAGAAAAGGATATAATTATATTATGTTGCAAATTTATTTTTTTTTTTTATACATTTATAAGGAATAACATAATCAAATAATTACTTAAATTATTATGAAAGTCGGAATATATATAGTTCTGTATACTTTCCAAAATCAATGATTTTATTAAGTCTATAATTTATATAGACATATACATATATATTAACCAAATTAACTATGACTGTCTGATCTTATCTATATAAAAAACTTAGACAATATTTGATACGCAAAAAAATAGGATATTTTGGATAAAAAAAAACTATAAAATTCCACTCAATCTATTAATATCCAGATTGTAATAGCGTTTCGTTTTAAACGAAAATTACAGAATAACAGGAATAACTGTTACCTATAAATAGAATTGAAAAAACGAGTCAAAAATGCATTATTTTTTCTTCATTAATACCGACTTTTCTTATTGAATATTGTCTGAGGGTATTGTTTTCAAAGCACAGTCCATTTAATTGATATAATGGCTAAATATCTAGGTATAACAGCAATATCTACGTTTTCATCTAGCTGTGCTATTCATGGATAAAAAATATTTTTTTCTACACTTCAACTGACTACATATTATCAGTTATAATTTCATCGTCAGACGACGTAATAAAGATGCACAGTTTGGATTGCTTCCATATCTAGATATTTAGCCATGGTTAATATAAATGTTATTGTTAAAAACTGAAGAAAAAAATCAACTGAATACTTGAATATAATGAAAAAATTCTAGAATGTATCAAACACATGAAAATAAATATTCAAATTACTATAATAATGTATTATAGTATAATAATAATTGTTTGGGCAGCAGGTTCAAAGTATGAATATTATGAATTACCTACTGCCGCACCGTTGTGAAAATGTGGATGAGGTCGGACAGTGAGGAGATGGATGAAAATGAATAACTACGAAAATTATGGATATAAAAATATAGGAGTAAAAGTATTACTATTGTTATGCAAAGTATAAAATATTTCGTTCTGGTAAATAATCATAGTATTAGATAACCGTTATTGTCTGTATATATGTAAAATTCAATTAAGATAAAAATTATTATCTGTGTTTTATTTGTATATTT
>JAIPRL010011440.1:0-13560 GCA_025469235.1 Pemphigus obesinymphae
CCCGGAACCCGGAAAAAATTAAAACCGTTTTTTAACCACGTATCAGAAACCCGGAAAAATTTTAACCGGTTTAAATCCGTAACCCGAAACCCGAAAAATTTTAACCCGTTTTGACTCCCTGAAATAAAGGATGCTCGTTTGAATTCCCCTGATCGGTAATTAATTGTTCCAATAATATTTCTTTGTCTTCAATCTCTTCGAGAATCAGGTATGATAATAATTCACGTCGAATCATTATAAAAAAAAACACTCGACAAAAACGTCTACTGCTAATAACTATATCAGTTATAAACCCGAAAATGTGTTAAATAATGCAAACGCTAAATATTAATTTCTATCACCTATTAGAATTAAATGAATGTAAATCAAAATCTCTATTAAAATTTAAAACGAACTTTGAAAATTTCCAAAATATGATAAATGATAATAAAAGTTACAAACGAAAATCTTGAAAAATTTTTATACTTGATTAACTGGCATTTGCGTAATATTGTCTCTTTAAATTATAATGGTAATAAATAAAAATAAAAATAATAATATTGACTACTATGACCTTAATAGGTAGGTAATTAATAAATCTTTAATTGTTAAGATAGTTACGTTATATTATCGTGAAATACTGAAATAGATGATAATATATCTATTACGAAAAGTTTGATATCAGAATATTGGCAACTTAATAAGGATAATTTTATACAAATGATCAATAAGTTACCTAAAGTATAGTTTGATGGAAAATGTTTCATATATGAAAATATATTCAGTACGTCAGTGATTAAATACCATAATGACCCTATGAAAAAATCAACTAGGTACCCTATAGCATTTTATTGAAATAGTAAATTAAATACCATTCATGACATTTCCGAAAATGTCGATGTGAATACTTTAAACTATTCTTCTTTTATAAAATATATTAATATATTTCACTATATTATTTTACGCGATAACAATGGCGGCTCTAGCATTTAATTTTGGGGAGGTAGGAGGCAAAATTGAGTTGATGACCTTTTTTTTTTATGTTTATTTTGTATATTATACAAGAAATTAAAATTTTTTTTAGGACTTTGGTGGGGCCATGGCCTCCTAGGCCCCCAGCCTAAAGCTGCCACTGCGAGATACCTGATGTTTCTTAATTGAAATTAATTGAATTCTTAAAAAATAATAATGCGATTTTTAACCGTTATAAATATTATTGACAGTACTAAAAATATTCAATTAATATTATTGGATTGCAAATATTAGTGGAAGATTATTTTGAGCAGTATAACGTTATTCAACTAAAAATCCATTCTTTGATAGACAATAAACGTTCAAAATTATACGATATTATTCAACCAAAAACTCCCTCTTCGATGGATAATGATGTATCTACATCCATATGAAACGTTTAGAAAACGTTCTTATAGAAATTACGCAAATTCATAATGGGACGAACATAAAATCTAAAGTTTTTCAACGTAATGTCTGAGCAAAGATCTGCCAATATATTATCTTCATTCGTAGAGTATTTTTTGAACCATTGGAATAGAATGAATTTAATATCCATATAAAACTTTCTTTTGGGTCTTGATTTGAAGGAAAATACTCTTCGAATTGAAGTGACAACATTTTCAAATGATTAATAATAGGTAATCAGTTTAAGTTGAGTAAAATTGTAATCTTCATTATTCTCGTTTGCCCCATTCATATACTCAATTAAGGTGCTAAACATATCAAAACAGTTGTTTTCAATTATTGTGATCCATAGTTTAATTTTTTTCTTTTGCCCTTCTATTTTACTGTACCTACCTAACTATAAAACATGGTTTTTTTGTGTTCCCTGAAGAGACAGGCTTTGCTCGTTCAAAAGTTGAAATATGTCTGCAGATAACATAATTTCATGTCTTTGAAATACTGAACAAGGTCACAGTTTTTGCTTGATAAAAATATAATTATTTCTTTTCTAAGTTCACACAATCTCTTTAATATCTAACCTCTCGATAACCAGTGAACTTCCGCATGCAGTAATAACGTTCTATGGATCCCATTACATCACATAAAATTGCAAACAATCACGAATTATGAGCACTGGACTTCATAAAATTTACTCTTTTGACAGCTGTTGTTAGTACTTGATTTAACTCGGCATTTATTCTTTTACTTGCTAACATTTCTCGGTGTGTTATACAATATGTGCCTTGTATGTTTGTCGCTACTTGTTTCATTTTTGAGACTAATTCTGTATGCCTACCAGTCATATTAGCCGCGCCATTAGTACAAATTGAGATACAGTCTAACATTTTTAAATCTGCACTTAAGAAATAATCAGACAATGCTGAAAAAATGTCAGCGCCAGTTATATATTTCTTCAGTTCCAAACAGTTCATGAATTCTTCTTTAATTTCTTCTTCGTCCCAGTCCACATACCGAATATAGATAAGTAGCAGTGCTTTTAATCAGTAATGTCAGTCCACTCATCTAAATGAAGAGCATAGATATTCGACCTTTTTATTATTTTTAAAAGTTGTTAATGACTATCATCGCTTATCATAGTTATGCGATTCGAAACAATATCATTAGAAATAAGTATAGTATTGTTTTTATTTTTCTTGCAGCATTCAAGAAATTTGCCAGCGTAAACGGAATTGATTTACCGATCCCGATTAATGATTGTGGTTCAGTGTGTAAATACACCGGTTTAGTTAGAAACTTAGAAATACGTTGCATTAATCGGTTTACCCTATCCATAATTCTTATTATCAGTTATCACATAACATTGATTCTGCTTATCACATTATTGACGGTTCGATTTAAAAAATTTTACTTGTTAAATTTTTTTAAAATAAAAATAAAAATAGATAACATTAGAATTGCCATGGTAAAAGATTTTATTCTTAATAAAAATCGTGTTGTCAGTTATATCATTAATAATACAGTACAATCGATTTCTATTCGAAAAAGTATGTAGGTTTTAGGATACGTTTTAGTAAATTAAATGTTTTATAAAAATTGCCAACTCAAAGCATACCTAACTCCTAAGACATTTTTCAACTAGACGTATTTATTCATCCACTGAATTCTGGTTGTGGTGACGATGATCAAGTTAAAGACGACTCGATTATTTTTAGTGAAAAAAAAAACTAAAATATATACCTATATTAATTAAATCCTGATTGTTATAAATGTAAAAAATGTATAACGTAAAAACTGATGACATTAAGTGATAACAGATAATTAGGGGAAAATCAGGTTTGTGGTGGGGAGAGATCGGGATCGGTATTTTTCGACCACCTCGCTACAGCGGTCGAAAAAAAGTAAACCGGTGTGTCTCAATTTTTAACCGGTTTAGTCTAGCGAATTTTTTAAAAGTACACCGATTTACTTTTCAAGGGGAAATCTAAACCGGTTTAGTCTAGCGAATTTCTTGAATGTGGGAGTTTTTATCAAGTAGTATCTTAGTCCGTGATATATATATATATATATATGTAATAATATGTACATACCTAACCTAACTTATGGTTGTTTGTGATTCATAGACGGATGGGATGTAATTACCAATAACCTTATGAAATTATGACATTTTCGGATAAACAAATCTTTTCTATAGTCTTCTGATGAAATATCGAAAATGCCGTAACGGTATTGGTAATATTATGAGTTAAGAAACATATTAATTTATCTTCTACAGATATCGTATAATAATATTTATAGTTGTTAATATCACAATAAATTGTTAGAATTAATAATAAAATCGTTATATAACTGTTACAATAAATTTAAAGTGTACGATAACATGTAAGAAATGTGACGACATTTCGATCCAGGGATTACCGTGTCCTCACAAATGTCCAACTATGGATCACAATATCCCTTAGAGACTTTGTGGTCGGGTTCTTGGGTATAAGCGGGATAGCTATGGATTCTGTGCCTTATATATTTCAACGCATAATGTATTTGTTTCGAAGTAATTTAAAAGTGTTTGGTTAGCGCTGAAAATGACAATATATATATAGTTGTGGAAAACGTATAGGCTATTGTTATAAGTTTGTTTTTTTTTTTTTTTTTACTGGTTTTGTTTTAAATTACTTTATAGTTCAACGGCTACAAGTTCTCGAGTGAATTTATAGCCATATTTTTTTCTTTTACTACTAAATTTATATAAACGTGACTAATTACAAAATTATCATAGAAATAGGTAGGTATTTATATAACGTGAATAAAATCTACAATTACAGTTCCAAACTTGAAAATCTCTCGAAAATAATTATTCGAAATTAAATACACTGGGTAATTCAGACTAAAATTTTAGGGAAAATTAGTTGCCAACATATGTGACAATTTGAAGTTTCATTTGTTCAACTCCCGGCAATATTCATTAAACATACCTACTTCTTATAATCTTATCGTTAATAATTGAACTAAAACCAGTTCATCATTGGAAAAATGACGTAACTTTTCGCTTCAGTCAGAATTAAGTGTTCAGGTTTTCGAAGCTTTATATACTTTAGAAAATAGTATTGAATAAATAAAACAAGTTCAATGCAGCAGAAAAAAATAAATTACAGATTTTTTCGAAAAATAATAACTTCTAACTTTTGTATTACATATTTAAATTTATATTATTAAATAAGCTTACATTTTTCACAACTCTCAGAAATTCAAATTTTTATTCGATATTTCGAATCACTTAGCAATTCGAAATGTTTCATAAGTCCTACCAAATTCGAATTATCGAGAGTCGACTGTATTAATAAGAACACTAGTGAAAACATTGTTAGTTTTACAATATATTTTATATTATTTATTATTTAATTTTGGAAACTAGACTTTTAAATTTTTTAAATATAATTAATAATATTTTGTTTTCATTTGAAACATTCAGGCATAGGTATATATTATATCAAAGAGTTTAATTTACTTATTTACTTACATAATATTATACTAAAAGATTAATCAAATGAGAATAATAATTGTAATGTATTTCATGTTACGTACAAAAGTCTGAATATTAAACAGATATAAGAGGATGCTATACACAATACACATGCGTTTTAATGGAATTAAAACACGTTCTCGTTTTCTAAGTTCAACTTCTTTCCTAGTTAGCGTAAGTTCAAAGTTGAAACATAATATGATAGATAAGAATATTTACTATGGACGAACATAAAGTGTTTTTAGTTAAAATAATGTTTTTAAATTTAAATATGTGGAAAGTTGACGTTTTTGAATCACAAATTTTAGATGTTTAAATATACTTATTGAAAATTTTTAGGTACGACGTCCCTTTAAACGATCTATAATTTAATCTATTTCGTGTTTAAACGTAAATAATCGATAAGAAATTATGATGGCTTAGCCCCTAAAGTATTTTTTTATTCTATAATCATATTTTTTTTTATCTATTATATCACTTTTTAAACAATTTTCAACCGTTTGTTAAAAATGTATTGTCACTTATTGTATGTGAGTATTATAACTTATCTGATAGGTAGAAGTTTTAGAAATTTTAAGAAAAAAAAAAAAATAAGTAAAATAAATTAATATCGAAGAATTAGGCAATCGTATAAGCACTTCTAGTGTAATTAAATATAAAATTTTCAACGAAATCTAACCTGTGAGTAATTGTTTTCTTGATTATTTTTCAGATTAATACTTTTTGTATACACGGGAAATGTGTTTACGTATTAATTAAGTTGCTTACCGCTTTTTGGTTTCTTTTAACATCGACATTCTTATCAACTTATCAACTAGTGACTAGGGTTCTGTTCTCAGGTTTAAAAAAAAAAAATAAATAAATAAACCATTACGTTATGATTATTATAATGTACGTAAGAACATTAATGCTTAATTTAATTTGTTTATAGTTGAAGATAAGCAAATTAATTTAATAGTAATAATAATAATATGAAAACAGGCAGTGAAGACGTCTTGGAGCAGAATTAGAAAAGGAAAATGTTTTCGAGACAATAATAATACGTTATAGTTTTTTTTTGTAAATATCTTATCGTAAAAATGTCGTAAATATTTTTTTAAAAAGGAAAACTTAAAACGGAACAATATTAATAATAATTGTTCGTTAAACAATATTTCACTAAAAATGATCTGACATTGTCTAGAAAATATTCTCTTTGTCTAATTCGGTAATAATAATTGCTGAAACTATGATTTTAATAAACAAGACTTGCCATATTTATTACAGTGTTTCGCATCGTGAATTTTGTTCGTTCCTTAGGCAGAGGGCATCACGTGCTCTAAAAATACTTGGTACGCCTGGTTAGTGTAGTTATTGTGAATCCATTCGCTGGAAAGATACACTATTGAAATACACATAACTCATTATCGGCGATCATTGACGAACACAATATTATAACACGAAAGTATTAAATAAATACGAAATAATGGATTAAAATCGTCTCAATGGTTTATTATAAATAAATATTAAATAGAAATTACAAAACTGTCAGCCACCTTAGTGTAATAAAATATTTTACCAATTTTGCATTATACATTTGGAAAATCGCTATCAAAACACTTTGAAACTTAATTGATCGTGTGTATATATGTTTTCGTTTTCTAAGACAATTTAATAATACAACTTATTATTTAATTATAATAATATATATATATTTGTATCAACACATCTTATTTCTAAACAAACGATTATAATGGGAAAAGTCAGAAGCAAAAACGAAACACGAATATTGTGCGAATGATATTTATAATAGTGTATACAATATCATATTATTATATGCTAATAAAATATACTTTATACGGGTAAAATAATGTATTAATATTGTAATAGAATACTAAACGATTTACTTAGAGTTCTGCCTTTATACGCGTATAATATAGTAATGTAATTACCCACGTGGAATAAACGTAGTTTGAAATATTTTTGACGAAAATTTAAATCGTTATTATTTTGCAGTTATGTAAATCTGTATCATTGTATCTAGGTGAAGGGGCCGTTTTTATCGATTATTATATGGGTGGATTTTCGTGACACGAAAAATATCACGTTGTTTAAAGTGTGTGTGTGTGTGTGTGTGTGTTTTTTTTTAAATTCGCAAGTTAATTTTTCAAAATCGTATATGAAAAAAATCACGTTTTCGATGAGTTGACCGAACTCGTAATACATTTTCCGTTAAAGACTATGGGTAAGTACCTATATATGTACTCAAGTTTTTATAGCGAATTGCTTCTGACCCGTGTGGGGCTTCGTCGTTTATGACATATTTTATTTTTCCTTTTACAATTTATTTATTTACGCTAAAACTATATATTGTATTACACAAGTTGGTATACTTAGTTTAAAAATCCCGTCACGAGAACAGTTATTTAAATGTTACATTTTTTTTTTTTTTTTTTTTCTCAATACAACCGTAGTAACAATTATTTATAAGCTATTACATTTGTTTTTTTTTTTTTTTTTTTTCTTAATGTGTACTAACTCATTGGCTAATAATAATACACGCGTACAATTTATATTTATTATACCTATATAAAGGAAAAAAAAATCATTGTATCACCCTTATTCAAAATTTGAATATCCAAGAAAATCATTAAAATAATCTACGCGCACAATCGGATATTTTTCGATCGATGCACAACTTAGAACGTAACATAATATTATGATATAACTTAACATTATATATATATATATATATATATATATTTATATATCGCTATTATTACAATAGTTATTATATACGTATTATTATATAAACCAAAATGTGAATATTATCGTAATAATCATCGTAAATTATCAATACATTTATTGTAATAATTATTATTAATAATATACGAGGAAAAAAAAAATATATAGACTATTTGCAATTAATATGCGTCTAAATCTACTTGATACCCGATACTCCGAACTGTATGAACGACCATGTCGTGTTCATCAATATAAAAATCACTAAATCAACAAAACAGTATAACAAACCGATAGATCGTCAAATAGCTTAAGGTCTAATATTATATAGGTATTGTGTGTATCTACTATACAGATGGGCGGGAAGAGAGAGAGAGAGAGAGAGAGAGAGAGTTTGTAAGAAAGGCGTAAAAAAAAAAAAAAGAATAATAAAAAAGAATACGAGCGTAAAAAATATGGCGGACACAATACGTTATTGGATATGTGTGTATATTTATAATAATGGATATTATAATAATATTATTATATTTAATGATATGATTGAAAATAATTACAGAAGAATCAGCGAGGAAGATTTTTAAAGATACACTTTTTAATATTATATAATATGGTTATGTACAAAACAATATACATCTAGTATAAAGAAAACGTTCATATAGTATGGATTAAGCTTATAAATATATAATAATAATAATAATAATAATTACATAACCTCTTACGTTATGCCGAGAGAGAGAATATTCTATATAAACTTTTGAAAACAATACGGAAATATACCCTTAAAATGCAGTAATTCCTACGCATGTTAGCATATTGAAATATGCAATGCGCACACAAATTAACTATATATATATAAAAAAAAAAGTCTTACTCGTACAGATGAATAATTTAAACCAAGGGGCTCATCAATACATACGTCCGATATGTATAAGAACCAGAGGTCAAATTATTATTGACGAATAAGATCGCGAATGCTTAAAATACATAATTATAATATAGACAGATATATAGCTGGTCGAATGTCGTCACACCGTAACTGAAACACATACACGTTATTCGGTATAACTATGTTGGTATAACAGTGTAATATATGGATAATAATATTATGCAGGCGAATGGCTTGTACAGGGTCTGCGGAAATGCGTGATAACAATATTGTATATTTATCATAGATATTCAAAAAAAAAAAATTAAATAAAAGATTGCTTATACTGCACATAGTGCACGCGTGCATCAAGGTCTATGGACAATTTCATTATATTATTGCTCGTATGTGTTTGATTGAAACATAGATAAAAACAAAAGAATGGACAGGCCGAGAGTGCTTATCAGACGAGAATTAACGTATTTGAGGTTATACGGGGTATTTTGTAAACGAACGATTTTATACAACTTTAAAATATTGTAATATTTGAAATGAAATATGAATTTAAATAAATGTAGTTAGTGTAGCATAGAAAAATTTACGTTTTCCGGCAGAAGACGGTGTTTTCAATTTTGATATATAGGTACCACTTGTTAGAATAAAAGAAATTGATGGAAACAGTTCTTTTCTTTTCCCCATTCCGGATCACGTAATTAATATAATCATTGCCCAAAGACTAGAGATATCTCAGCTATTCGTGGTCATGACCTATCCATTCTTTATTATCTATACTCTGTAGGATAAAACCACCGTCCGCCATTTAAAACGAGGTTAATTTGCCTGTGCGTTGTCGATTTGAGTTGATGAAATAACAATCATTATTATTTATAGTACAATTATTGTACAATTTATTTAGAACGCAAGCAATTTTAGAAAAGTTGTTTGTAGTAGGTACATAATATTAGTTAAAATGTCTTGTTTTATGTGTTCTAAATAAATCGTACCTACTATAATAATAACAATAAACTGTATATGTATCTCATAAACTCATATAGGTACGAGATAATTTGATAACGCACATTAATCTTATTTTAAATGGCGGCCGGTTGACTCACTTATCATCACTATGTAGTAAGCTATCTACATAGACCCTGTACTCATAGACGTAACGTAGGAACATAATTGCTGTTTTCAAGAAATTATTACAAACGTAATTGTGTTATAATGATTGTTGAATACAATATTGATAACAAGAATTCCTTTACAACATTATCGTACTTTATTTTCCATTCGTCGGCTCTATTGCGCACGTGTATTGTGTATGTACCACTGGCGTTTCGTGACACGCTGTCTGTTGTGGTAATTACGAACTGCAGTACTATGTTCCGTCTATGAGTATCTATGAGGTTATCTAGTTGAATTTACATACTTATATGTGATATTTATATACGGAGAATATAGGTACACGCATTAGAGCTCAAGTACTTGTGATGTCCGGACTCCTACCGGCAGTGTTTTTGTACATTTAGACCACTTGAATAGGTGTAATACGTATACCTAATATTATAGTGTCATCACGCATCACCATTTTTACAACAAAATATAAAGACGAGAGATTTATTTATATTATATGGATTAATAATAATTGTTATTTTGCTCGCCGGAGTTGGTCTCAAAATATTGTCCGTCGATCCAAAAATGTATTGGTAATAAACTTATCTAAGGATTGGTTGAAAATGTTAGTGATATTATAGTATTATGTTCGAGTTATTCGTAAAACGGATTTGAGGTATAAACGGTTTTTTGATTAAACATTAAAATGTACGAAATTTCGAATTTGACAACTCCGCGAAATACTCAAGTATTTCCATATAAGCAGTATTTAACAATGTAATTCATAGTACGCGTATCACAAAAATATTCACGGTTATAAATTAAAACGATATGCGTTTAATAAAACTATATATTTTTAGAGCAATACATAAATTGTTTTGTACACGAAAAACAATGTTTCAAGACCAATTTTTTTTTATTTAAGTGTAAATAATTGATTTTTCAAACCAATCCGGACGTTCATAAATAGTGTGGATTTGTGTTGTGACTCTAAAAGACCAAGAGAATACCAAGAGGATGCCTATAAATACGAAGGGGAAACAAAGTGCACACGAAAACTCGTATAAAACGTTCGCTCTCTATAAATATTACGTGCTTGACAACAAACGAACAGAAATATATAATTACAGTTACAATAAAAACGACTATCTACCTTAATTTGCAAATTAATTTATAAATACAACGCACGCGTAATGAAACGCGTGCATTTGCGTAATACTACCGTCTAACAATATCGTACATATTATTATTATGGTCCCTGATTCTGCTGGCAATACAAAATACACGTTCTAACGACATTTTATAATAAAATATTATATAAAATGAAAATGTTTTCGAACGCGATCTCAATAATAATGACAGTAATGGTCCCTTAAAACCATCATCATTATCGTTAGAATAATGACTTGAAAAAACAACAAACCGAAAAAAACGCGTAACGTTTAAAAACGAAATAATAATTGAAAACCCGTTTAAAATTAGATGGTTATAATGAATATATATATATATATATATATATATTATTAAATATAATGTTATAATAGTAATGGAACTAGGTACTAACCCCCTCCGATCGGCCGCCGAGATAATAAATTATCGTCATAATAATATTATGTATGATAAAAATAATAAAATATGATCTTTGGCCGGTCGGCTTAGTGGGCATAGTTGCATTTTTATAATATTAATAATATATATATATATATAGACAGAGTTTATAACCACACGCTATTCCTACGACCTACGCATCTATTTCAACTAAATTTATTATTTTAAATATGACAATTAACCGTCGAATTACATTTACCTATTATAATATTACGATTAAAAATACCTATGTTCAAAGTTTTGGCCTCAAAAAGAAATTCGTCCGCAAAAAGACAAAACGAGGTCATATTAATATGGTCGACTCGTGAAAAATTCAGCGAACGATCTGTATATTGTATACAGTATTATTATATTCACACCAACCCCTGGCCACACACATATTATATCTGTGAAGCATTGAAAAGGTAAACGCTTAGAGTGACCAATTGTAAGATAAAACAATTACCGGATATTTTCGTATACATTTTACGTACTGGTACTTAATTTTGTTTTGGTTCAGATTCACAATTTTAGGTTATGGTTCAAACTCTAGAGGAGATAACTGGTATCGGCCCTTTGCCGCTTTAATAGTAAAAATATTTTACTCGTTTTCCAGCGTTCATTACGTTTAATCTTTTATTTATGGTTCATTAACTCGTGCTCAGAATTTATGCGAGATTTTGCTGTATAATGTTTTTACACATTTTAATCACCGAACAATTTATTCTATTGTGATAACAAAATCAATCTCAATCACAAACGATTTTTATTTCTGCTAAACTGGTCACACTCGGCGTTTACACTTTGCTTGCTTCATGCTAGTATATGGGTTTGTATATGATATGGCCACTCTATATATTCTTTACTCTATGATTCACACGCGTGCCTAAGTGTTGAGATAGGTATACGCATGACAAAATAAAGCGGTATGACTGCAACAATTTAATTTTGATGATTTTCTGCGCAAATATGGCGTATGGCGTGCTCTACTTCTCGTTGGCCGAAAAATGATCTCAAGATAATTCAAACAATCTGAATTTGTTTTAGAATATTAGAATCTTATTATTAGATTAAATAACCTCAACAAGAAAATTATGGACACATATACATACAAAAGACAAACGAAAAAAACAAAAATTTATAAAATAATATTTCATTTATTTATATTAAATTTTAGTACGTAATGTAGTTCTACGTAATCTTAGTACTCTGTAATAAGTATACGGTTAATTGATAATAAATGCACTGATAAGGAGCAAAACGGCAGCCATTTTATGCGTATCAAAAAGTTGCTGACATACCTCTTTATTTTGTCATGGGTATACGTATTTCCGACGTTCTCGCGCGAATCTGTGCTATGCTACAGGATTGCATTTCGGTTTACTCGCCTTTCGCATAGTTGGCCGTTTGTTTCTTTGTCTCGTTGTTCTTTTCCCGCACTCGGAAAGTAACAGACAATAATATTAATAATTTAATAACATTAAAACCGTTACCGGTTACCCACTCCGAATGTATACACGGACCGAGTGGTGGTGGTGGTGGGGGGACGGGAGCCCGTTCGGTGGGCGCGGTTTTCGCATCAAACGCGCGTGCAAACGTGAACTTCCATTCGAAATTACGTCCGGGGTCCTTCGTCGACGTAAGAGTAAACATAAAAAAAAAAAAAAAAAAAAGGGGAAAAAAAAGCGATTTAGGGAAATACGCAAAGGAAGACGGTCTCGTGCTCGTGTGCGCACGAGGGCGGAGGATTTTTGTTTGTTTGTTTGACGAGTTTTTCGTCGAAACGGAATATTATATGAAAAATACAAAAAAGAAAAAAAAAAAACGACGAAAAAGATAAAAAAAATTCAACGACAATATTTCCCCGTTTCCGTTTCGTTCGTTTTTTTTTTTAAAGCACGTGCAGGTTCTCGCACGACTTGGACTTGGAGTCCCTGGCCCACACCTTGCTCAGCAGTCCCTTCACCCGGAGGCTGGTGGACGTCCGGGAGCCTCGGTACTTTTTGAACGTCGGACCGCAGTTCGACAGCGGCGACTTGGACCGTTTGCGCATCGACGACGACCGGGACACGCCGTGCTCCGGCGGCTTTTCCAACTTCAACCGGATCTGCGTCAGTATGCCCACCAGCAGTTCGTCCACGTTGTAATTGATTATCACGGACGTTTCGATGAACTTGCAGTCGTACCGGGTGGCCATTTGTTTGCCCACTGAATAGACAAAAAATGAAAAATAAAAATAAAAAATGAATGTGTGATATCGCGAATCGGCGAGCGGAAATTCGGAGGTTTTTTGCGGTGGTTTTTTTTTTTTTTTTTTTTTAATGAAAAAAAAATAAAATTATAATGAAAAAATAAATAA
>JAIPRL010011441.1:0-13559 GCA_025469235.1 Pemphigus obesinymphae
AATTTGTAATATTTTACAAAAATTATGAATATTATCTAATATGGTCCAATTTTGTACATTTTGTGGAATACAACCATAACACCATGCATTGTAAACTATTATTTCATGATTGTATGAAATCATAGTCTAATTAAATGTCTTACCAAAAAATGTAAGTATAACTGGTATAACTGAATGTATGCTCTTTATACATTATTAATAAGTAGGTAGTAGGTATTAAAGTATAATGTTATGCAATCTATAAGTATGTATATATTTCACATACCTATTAAAAATTAAATTAGTAAACTATTGTTTTGCTAATGACATGGTTTTCCTAGTTAGTTATTCTATTATCTATATTATATGATGAATAAAATTTTAAATATTAAGTCTTCATAGGTCAAATACATGTTTTTGCTATTGTTATTAAATATATTAATACAATTAATTCACCAACTCATAATTATAACACACAATTTGTTAAAGATATTGTTATTATATTGTTACCTTGACTACTTTTTGTCAATCTGGATGGACCATATTTTCTATTCACGCATTTTTGTATTAAACACATAATAAGTACTAGTGATTTCATGAATTTTAAACAATTAAA
Organism: Pemphigus obesinymphae; assembly: GCA_025469235.1. Classification (NCBI taxonomy): domain Eukaryota; kingdom Metazoa; phylum Arthropoda; class Insecta; order Hemiptera; family Aphididae; genus Pemphigus; species Pemphigus obesinymphae. The sequence goes on from JAIPRL010011441.1 coordinate 596, forward strand.
AAGAAAACTTATGTCTCTTTATGTAAATAATTTTTGTCATTAGTATAATGTAGGTAGTTTAATTTTAGTCATTTTAATACTCCTAATATAATTCTTTCTCAGTTTTTTTTTGAAACATTGTATATTACTTTTATGTTATAGCATTGATTATATATAATATGATATATAATATAAATAATCAATGGTTATAGTCTAGTTATATTTATTTGATTGTACTTGCACGAATTTTCACATCCAGCACAGCCTTTGGCTTTGGAGGTGATCCAACATCCAAACAATAGTTATACATTCTATATTCAAATTCTGTACAAAACACATAACTTCTATGTTATAATTTTTTATTATTAAAAGTAGTGGTGTTCAAACGAAATTGCCATTTTATGCTTATTACAACTATATTATTTTTAAGTAATATGAATACTCAATGTCCAACATAAAACATATTTTGAAGTTTAAAATTATATAATTTTAGTAGGTATCTACCTACTTATAAATAATATAAATAGTACCTATACCCATTTATAAACACATAATATGGTAAACTTAAGTGTATACTATACTAAACTATACTATAGTAGTCTAGTCTATACTTACTATATGAAGTGTAACAAAATATACACAAATGACGGGTGTGAAGTTAGCAAACGGTCCAGCAACCAAAACGTATATTATGTTGCCTATATGATAGACCCTGATTTCTAAATTTATGTCGATGAAAATACTGCATGTTTATATAAGACTACGATAGATAGCACTGTATGTACGATATAAAAAAAATGATATACGATATATATGATACTAAAAAAGTACCAAAGAGAGAAACAAAGGATATTATTATTCTTTCACTTTTTATTAAATTTACATAGGTACCTATGTCATTTTTCATTTAATTTGTTTGATTAATTATTTTTTAATGTTTTTTTGGATAAATTTATAATTCAATCTGTACCAGTATGGTAATGACCATTCAATGCATAGAATGCTTCGCCTTGCTGTTATTTATTTCAAAAATATTGTTTATACTTTTGTCATTCTAATTACTGTTATCTTTGTTTTTGTTTATTATATTTTTCTTTTTTTTTGTAAAATACTGCCCGGTGGGCGTTGATTAATAATAAATAAATAAATAAAAATGTATCTACATTTCAGTTTTTGGTTTCATTGACAAGAAAAATTACTAAATTTAGAATAATTAATGTAAGTATTTCAGAATTTAAATTCTGAATCCAGGTTGAGATTTTAACACTTTTTTTTGCTGACTTCCTGTAATGTTTTTCATCAATGAAATATACTAGACTATAGCTTATAATGTACCAAATCATAAAAAATCCAAAACATTTACTTCAGTGTATTATTATATTATATATTTATATAAATGTTAATACATTTTTAAACTACAAAAATTGTTCTTGTTTGTTCACATTAAAATAAAATTAATAATGTTTGTACATAGGTACCTACATAATATGTATACATACTTTTACTATATTAATAAAAATGTAATATATAATTTATAAATTTAAATTGTATTTATCATATTCAAATTTTCAAAAATAACACAATAATATACCTATATATTTTATATTATATTTTTATTTATTTATTTGGTGAAATGTATGAATTTAATTAAACTTATATAATATAATATATTCCTCTAAAAAAATAGCCTATTGGAAACTATATAAAATTATATCAAAAGAACAACCCAAAAAAGTATTTTAACAATCATTATGTGAATTGGCAGCATTTTTTGTTCAATAATGTGATAGGATAAGTATCTAACTAAAGTATTACAATAATTTTATTGAAATGAGTAGTGTTGAAATATGAATGTTTATTTTTGTGGCCAAGTACCTGTATATGTATCCATTATATACCTACAGAATATCATTGATATAAACATTTTACGATTAAAAAAAATAAAAAATGTAATGTATTATATATATATTTAACTTTTATTCAAATTGTATAATATATAGTAGGTTGAGCCGTTCGATCGGTCAACCGACCGGAAACTCATTGACGAAATCCATTCACAGATTCCGTCAACCGGAAGCCGAGATCCTTATAAAGATCGGAGCATACCGGATTTGTAAAATTCACTATTAACCTATAGGACGATTATCGTATCTTACAACTAAAAAGGGCGATAGGAAAAAATCATAAAAAAAATTAATAGCTGGTAAATTCATGACATATAATAATTCACATAATACAAAAAACAAATAAATAAATAAGGTAACAAAATAAAGTGATAGAAAAATATATATATATATATACATATGTGAATTATTAGCAATGAATTATTATTTACAAATTAGAGGATGTACCGGCCAAAATACAAGTTAAAATTTACCTACATCATAGTCCTCTTGTATGCCCATCGACAAGCTCTGCCGTGGGGGATTGACGGTGGTGTCCATCATTATTTGGACCGTCTGTATGTACCAAATGAGAAAGGCGATTAGATCACGTATCACGTTATTTTTCTACGTCCAATGTTGTCTCTGCTTGTTTATAATCGCGAGAGACGGTGAACGATAAACTGGCGTAGTGTTTTTATGGTTTGACGTCGACGGTGGTGCTTGGTCAGCAGAAGGAGGGGATTGTACGGCCGGTACATTTACAATATTAATTACTATTTTAATGGGTAGGTGATAACGAGCGCAAACGTAAACACGGCTCGTTGGACATCGCGGAGAGTGGACATCGGTGTTCCGCAAATCGATGGCGTCGAGGAGTGGTGCGGTTTAGGATACCTACCGATGTATGCAAGACGCGCGCGAATCATTTATTCATAATAGACCTACTTTGCTTGGGACGTTACAATATTTAATACCTATAACTTATTAAAAATATAAAAAGAGCTTTTCAGTTATTACCAATTAATTTTTTAAACGAAAATACGTTACTGAATCCCAGTGTTTAAATATAATAATAAATTGTTTATTGTATTTTATACAATGGTACAGAATGATGTCGGCAAAATGGGAATAATTTAGTGTCGGCGAAATGAGAAGACACCATTATAATAAGCCGGGAACTGCAGACACATTAATTGTCATTCGATAAATTAACGAAATTAGGGTGCGTTCGAAAACTCAATTCTAGTTAACTCGAGTCAACTACAGTCGATTTCGCGTCGTTCGAAAAAACGGTGTTAACTCTAAGGTTACCGTTCGAAAACCTAGTGTTGTTCACTAAAGTTAACTCTTGTTACCCAAAAGAAGTCGCTAGGTTCTTTTAACTCTACTGATAATTATTCTTATTATATACAGATAACAAGTAATTTTTATTTATATTCCCACCCATGACGAAAGATATATTTCGTTATGTTCTCGCCTATATAACTAACATTTTGTTAATTGTTTTTACTTTTTTATGCATTTTAAATGTTCAGTGTTTTTCATCATGCAATTGACAGTAGAGTTCAAAAACCAAGAACATAAAGTTTTCATTCCTAATGAATTATATAATTATCTAAAATCAGGTGAAATAGCATGATATTTATTGGAATTTCTCCATTACACTAGATAATAAATTGAACTAAGACCTATATAACTTTATAATTTGTAAAACTTTGTACTCTTATTTTATTAGATGAAGTACAGTTAACTAAATACATATTAAATATATTGGAAAAATAAACACTTATCAAAAGATCTTATCATTGTTCGAATATCAATTTGTTGTTGTGACGTCAATTTATTTATTCTGTGATTAAACCCTACACTATTCTTATCTACTTTACCCAACTCACTATTCTACTCTATACTACTCTACTATAACTCCGAATATTCGAACGCACCCCTGGTAGGTGCATTTTCGATAACAACCCGTTGATAAAAATTGATAAATACCCTGTTATCTTACAGAAAAATTCCTCTTCAAAAAAAAAAAATAAAAAATAATTCCTAAAACCGTATAGAATCTAAAGATGACGTGGAGGAAGGCGTAGAGTTCGAGTTTTACATGCTGGTTATTACACAATTATACTTTTCTAAAAGATCATTATTATCTTCTCATAAAATATACAATATATTAATATAATATATGTATACTGCAGCAGTCTATGTGGAATGGTTCTTCGGAGGGGGCAGAGAATTATTGCGTCGAAAGGTGCAGTTGAAAATTAGCTTTTCATTCACAAACAGTAGCCGCCGAGACAACGCGCAAATTGTCTAAACGGCCGATTTGTCTGGGCAGAGTGATGGCGTGAGAGGGGACCCCGTCGCGTTTGACCTCGTCCAAATTGCCGTCGACCCGACTGTCCCGCGTTCGCGTTAACATAATAATATAATGTCACATTAGACCTACTCACAAAATGCACACATCGCACATTCGTTAGTATTATGACGAAATAACATGGTATGCCAGCAACTGAGTTCTGCGAGTGGTGCGCCTACGTCACTCGGTCCACTTATCATAATTATTATTGTTATCTACTATTTATTTTGATTAAAGATGTTCAACTCTATAAACATTAAACTTATTCATACATTACTATATTTAAAAGCATAGATAATAAAGGAATGGATGGGCCACCGTATTGTTCAATTCTGTGACTGAAGAGCATACTCGTTACCACATTGGTTGTATGTGGTTGTGGTCATGGTTAGAAAAATTCATTATTGATAAAATGATAATACATGTATAAAATATTGATGAAATAAATTAAAATCATGAATAATAAACATAATTAAATTATAAATTACATAATAAAATATAAATAATATCACTTGTCAAATAGTAAGTATTTTTGTCTAACATAATGGTCAAACATACGAGTATTTTGAAATTTGAGCGGTTTATTGGGTTATCACTTATCACTCAAGTATCAATACTACCACAATCACTAAACCACAGTTACCATTCTGGTAACGTATATGCTCTTCGTACACACAACGCTCCATGTATTAGGTATAGGGATGGCCCATCCATTCCTTTATTATCTATAATTAAAAAAGTAAAGATAAGACCGAGTGACGTCAGAATTTCTTGGCATTTACATCTACAACTCGTACCGTTCTCAAATTCGTTCATGTTACTGGCATACCATGTTATTCGTCATGGTTGGTATATTATATCTCATGTTGTTATCAGAACATTACAGTACGTCCTGCATATATAATACAGTCTTAAAAAATAAGGTCGGCCAACTGTTACTAATCAGCATTCCGCTTAATGAGGCAAAGACGTTTAGGTGCCTAATTATTATGACCACTGTTTATTGAGCGCTGCCGTGGTTTAGTCGTTTTCCGAGGTTATGGTATTATTTTATATTTATTAAAAATGTCATATAAAAACATATCTTTAATCGTCCATCGTATTCAAATATCATAAACATTAAACAAGAAGTCCAAGTGTACTTGTGTAATAATTTAATCATTTTCTATGCGAAAATAGTTTTCACCATGAATTGATAACCTCTAATAACAACTAACCGGCAGCTCTTTCATGAAAAGTGGTCAAGATTGGAAATGTTTTCGCCTCGACAATTGGAAAACATTTTAGTATGATGGCTAAGGAGAAGTGGTTCGACCTTGTCTTCTAAGACCATGGTGGAGTAGTACACACACACATATATATAGTATACTGTATAGGTATCCTAAGATTTCTCAAAATCGTATCAGAATATTATATTTCTATATACGTTTACACTTTTGGCAATACCTGTAGTTATCATTTGCTTATTCTTAGTTTTGGTATTTGATTTGGCAACAAGTGTATTATGCGGTAACGTTGAACTCGTCAAACTATAGTTAAACAAGATTTTTGGCTTATTTTTTTGTTTTGGCACCCGCCAACTTATTCCTAACATGTACCTACTGGTAAACCATTAACCAGAATTATTTTAAAGGAGGTTTTTACTACATTAAAATTAAAGATATATAGATATTAAAATTGTGTATAAAAGTAAGAAGTTACTATAATAACACAATTATTATATCGGTCATATTATGATATTTAAATAATGTTTGTAATATTAAATTTTAGATTAAATAAAAATCGATATAATTACTTTTTATTGTAAGTAGGTATATTGTTTTTTACTATATTTTCAATATTTTATATTATACTATAATATATTTATTTTATAAAATCAATAAGTATATAATTAATAGATATCTCACCTCTAGTAATTGAAAAGTTAAGTGGATAAAGGTGTTAATTAACATTTTTTAAACAACTGCTTTTATTACGTAGATGAAAGTGTTGTAGCATAATAAAATAATAGGACGATTATACAATTATTTATAGAGATATAAAATTGATAAAGGTGTTAATTTACATTTTTAAACAACGGCTTTCATCACGTAGATGAAAGTGTTGCAGCATAATAAAATAATAGGACGATTATACAATTATTTATAGAGATATAAAATTGATAAAGGTGTTATTAGATACCTAATATCATTTTTATTTCAAATTTGTCCCATGGATAAAACTGTTATATACCAGTTTTAATACAAGTCTGATGTAAAAACATATATGAATTTCATATTTAAAAGAATATTAAAAAAACTCAAGAATCTACATATATTATGATACGAAATTCAATTTTTCGATTTGAGATTATAAGAAACTCTAAAGGTGTAAAAAATTATTTCCTATTATTTGACCTCCTGAAGTATTTTAAAAATGTTAGGTAACACCTTTATCCACTCACCCCTTCAATATTCAAAATTGTTCAGTATTCAATAACTTCAGATGCGCAAGTGATACAAATACATCAATAAAAAAGTATTTCAAAAATCGTACTTTAGTAGCTAATAAATATAATAAAATGTAAATCACATAATAGTATTAAAATGTATATATACACCCTATGGGAGATAATCTGTGATAGTTATGAATAGTAAACATAGCATGTATACATTGTATTTGTATGTATACAGTATATGATTATATATACCGTATAAAAGAATACTTTTCTTCTTCTTCGAGGAACCTACTCGAAAATTCAAAAAATTCTATGTAGTGGGTACCATCTACAGCCGATTTCCTATCAATACTAACGCCAAAGTTAACCCTCTTCGACTCCTTCTGGTCAAAAATTTGTAAACATAGAAAAAAAAATACAAAACATACAGTTCTTTGTAAAACTCAGAATCGCTGAAACTCAACGCTCAAAATCTAAAATGTTAACATTCATTAATCATTAGACATGGCATGTATAAGGTACAGCTAATCAGGTATTTTTATGAATAATAGAACTCCCAGATTTTCGTTATTTAGTCATTTTACAAAAGTTTTAAATACCTATAAAAAATTTTTAATTCTCATCAAAATCTATACTTAATATAAATTATAATATAAAAATATTATTTATATTTTAATATACAAAATAAATTAATACAAACAGTTTTTGAGGAATTAAATTCTGAGGAAATATTCTGTTGATTGTATATCATCAAATGTGGATGTGAAATAAAAATCTGTTCTTATTAATAATACTTATAGAACCATACAAAAAAAAAAATATAACAATAATACAATATATATGTCTATGGTTGACAATTTCAATATATTGATATTATGTTGAAATCATTAAAAATCAATATTTGATAATTGACTGTAAGAAATTTTATTCAAAGTATTTAAATAAAAGTATTTGCATTTCAAGTACAAATACCCAAGAAAAATTATTTAAAATGTATTTACAATATATTCAATCAAATACTTTACAAGACGGATTGGCGTATACTATATTTAACATAAATCATAATCTAAGAGGTAGGCTACAACCCCTTGACCCCCTTTTTATTTTGTATCCACGCCGGATGGTCAACGATACTGATCCATTTTCACTTATTGAAATATAGTAAAATTATCAGTGGCGGCTCGTGTGTATGGGCAACGGGGCGATCGCCACCCCTCTAAAATTGTAACAAATTACTTATTAAAGGGTTAGATATTTATTTAAATATTAACAATTATTTATACTTACATAATTGTAATGCATTTTCAAAATATTATAATTGAAAATAAAAATTGTTTTCTATTGTTATGAAAACATGAGGTAATTGGAGTTTAAAAATTTATGTAGGTAATAGCACGGTTGAAATAGGTACCTATTATACCTATTATTCGTTTGCGCGGTTATTGAACATCGGCCAAATCGCCCGTCATAACTACACGATCAAAACGCAAAAACATAGAAGGGGAAATTCTATAATAATGCGGCCGCCGGAGCGATACGAATAATCGCCCGACATTCATGTGAACTGCGGAACAATACGGAATAAGTAACATGTATTTACTACCTATATGTATTCGTGACGCGTGCACGTTTCTATATTTTTTTTATTATTTATTTAATTTATTCTTTTATTATTGGTGTATATTATAGTAGATAAAAATTCAGTATCATATTAACAAAAAATTGAAATAAAACAACTTGGAAGACCTGTTTAGTGAAATGAAAAATAGACACTTACATTTTGAGTATAAAACGTATAAGTTTTAATTTATCTTAATTTTCGTTTTTTATATTTATATATTTTTGTTTTTCTATATGGTATTAATTTTGGTTTAATAAACACCTTTTAAATTAATACCTAACATAATTATTATTGTATTCTATGCTTTTCAAAAATGAATAATTTTTAATCGCCCTCCCACCGCACTCAAAGCCCACGAGCCGACACTGAAAATTACACCTGTGCATCTGAGGTTATTGAGGTTAAAGGAACATTTTTTGTCTGTAGTGTAACTATTAGAGGTGAGGATGGATCAGTATCAGTTGATATTAATTATAATTGACTATCTAAAGGGGGTTAAGGTGCTTTAGCCTCCCTCTTGGACAATGATTTATATATCTACGTTAAACATAGTACCTATGCTCCAAATCAATCTTCCAAATATAGTTACATCTTTTTTTTTATAATAATCATAGATTATTTCCCCACCCTATTTATGATTTATTGATAACTAGACATTTTTAATTCGACATCAGCTACTATTTTGATTTAAGTACCTACCTATATCGTAGTATCACAATAAGTCATGACTACTCCATTGAAAATATAATAATTAATTAGTTTTTTTTTTTTAATTTTAATTTAATTAATTAAATAGTTAATTAATTTACATTAGTATTTAAAAAATGAAAAACACTAAATGCGTACTAAGTATAATTAGTTTTTGTAAATAAGTTTTGTTTTTCAATAATATAATGTAACATAGAGTTTAGTTTAACAAAAATATTTTTCTTCCATTTTATTTAATACGTATAGTTTTATGATTTCTATTTATATGTATCATTCTAATTTTCTTTGGAAAGAAAAGTTCCTCTTCATAATATTATGTTACTTGTCCATTATTGGTTAATATATCGTATATCAATTTTCATTTTTCAACTTAAAAATACACAACCGGTTTCATTAATTATATCGACTCGTGATAATTAATTAGAATATCACAAAAAAACCATTATTTTAAATTAATTAAAAAGTTTAGTTGACTGAGTAACTTATTTTTAAATAAATTTCTACTTTAAACAAGTTCGAAAAGCCTACTCTACAAGCTAAATTCCCGGTTTCCAAACGTATTTTAAAGTTTAAACAATAAACTAAAAATATTATAAAACACAAAACGAACAATATATATCTACCGCCCTGTTTAGTAACTAAATCAATTATGTTTCTCGTAACTGTATATAAAAATATGTAAAAAATATAATGAAACGAATGATACATTAGTAACCAAGTCAATAATCATGAACAATAAAACATGGACAAGTAGCTAAGGATAGACGGACACAACGGGTATATAAAGTATCTATAAACTTGTGTTTAGAAACCTAAAATGTATTATATGTAAGAAAGTCGGTTGACAAGTGAAATTTTAAATAATACATTTTTTGGAAAATAAAATTGAAATTCTCATTATTTTTAATGATAGGGTTTAATGAAATATAAATTCTCACATAACATCAAAATCGGTGTTTCCAAATTGCGTGCGAATATCATTATTTCGGTTGAATTGCTTGCGCGGTTTTCTCTCGACAGAGCAGAGTTGCGTGCCGATGTTTTTTTTTTTTTAAATTTATTAATTTATAATTTTATTTTGCATATTTTCTTTATAAAAAAATCTTTTTGTTTTTTGTATATTTAATGCATGTTTGTAAATGTTTAGTGCATATAAGTGCTACTTATAAGCTACAGCTAACTATTAACTGATTGTCGAAAATTACTGTATATTATTTTATATTATTGTATATAGATCGTTATACATACTTATCAAATTATGATCATATCTAATCGCTATTCGCTAATCTAACCCCATTGAGAAAATCCATATTACTATCGAATTTACTATACTATACTAATTTACTATATTATATTTACTAGTATAGTATAAACTATACTACCGATGGACGTAAATCGGTCGTCCGTTCAAACTCTTTACGCGTGCAATTCGAACCTGTCGCGAACACGAATTAAGATATAGGTATAGGATGCGAAACGAACGTCTGATAAGTGATACACAGACATTCTCATTCTGCGGCAAGAGCCCTAGCGCGACCTAGTATATTATTTATAAACTACATAAACAATCGACACATTTTTATAATAAGTACCTACCTATACCTGCTGTTACTTTTTATATTTTTGATGAAATTAAATAAAACACTTTATGTAATGTACAGCTTATTAGTAGTCTGTAGACTGTAATTAGTTACAATATAAGTACACCGAATAGTTATTTCAGTATATACCCACATACCTACCATGTAAATTATACTTGTATGGTTATTTATTAATTAAATAAACTAAATGTGAAATTTGTCTGTCTGGAATAAGAAACATCAAGGGAAATACCTGTGATTTCAATGCAGTACAATATTAGTTCACCTTAAATCTCAAGGATTTTTGACTCATCCAGATAGTAGTTTTTTTTATTCTGGTTAAATTTATTGAGGAATCATTTCAAATTCACGCCAAAAGTTCAAATGCTTTTGATGACTCGGTTGAACATTTTTTCGACAGCAACTACCTATATAATACCATTTCCATGTAATGACCATGAAAATGAGATAGTTGAGTACGTTTTCACGTCTTATTTGACAACGAGGATGAGGCAGTACACGTACTTTAACAATAAAAATCAGAATACAAATGAAATTTTAAAAAAATGATTAAAATTGACTGCAAATTAATTTCATTCAAATGTATATATGTATTTATTTTATTTGAAATTGAAACAATATACAAAATAAATCAGCAAAATATTATGTTTTTAAATTTATACCGTATTATCTTTTACTCTGATTATTAAAGTGTTATCATTTTCATAGTTAATTTTTATACCGATTAACCCCTAAAGCGCTCTAGGTATCTAGCACGCAATTCGGATGCAGCCGTCAAAATATTAAAAATACCCAACGGTGGAAATTTCCGGAAACTTTGATTAACTTTGACGAGTCTATAATAGTCAAGATGGTATCTTATTCGACACATACCTATATATACGTATTTCGGGACCAACTGATATTGAATAGTATGATATTATTATGCGTATTGCGTATACGCACGTATAAATTTACTTTACCTGCAGGACGAATTGAAAACGGAAAAATAATTCTCATCTTCACAATCGTACACTCCGTATATAATGATATAGGTATGATACCGCCGCCGGGCACTTTATTATACTAAATACTAATACAACTATATAGGCACCTACTTGGTATTTTACTACCTATAATATATCAATCGTGACCACCGCACTGTATACTGGCATAATATATCGTGGAAGAAAAGAAAAAAAACAAAAGTGTGAAGGAGAACGCGGTTATTACTAATAACACGTTATAATACATAATCGTATAATGTTATGATACCTACGACGTTCTCGATGTTGGCGTAAAATAACAATGCATCCGTGTGCATATTATACGGCGTGTCCGCCGTAACGGGTGCAAAAGTCGAACGCTCTACGCACGTGTGCCAGACGGTTAGGTTGAAATTAAAAAGTGCACCCTGTATACACGACCGTATTACACCGTATAGGTGTGTTTCCTATACCGCAATTATTATTATCGGCCGTATAATATTATAATATAAAATATATACGATCTCCCGGCGGTTTTATTATTAATTGCCCCGTAATTAATATGTCGTAAATAAACGGTATTCAACTATACACACACACACACACGTACATTATAATATGGTACCACTACCACTGTACATAACATAAAATATGGAAACGTAATACCGCTCGAGATGCGTATCGTCGCAGCCCCGCGTATTATATATTATGATGGGGTCCTTCTAGCGGCCGTCGCGACCGACATTCCATTTTTTTTTTTCACAGATTCCAATATAATTTATTATAAAAACATGCAATAAAGAAAATAAATTATCCGAATATACATTGAGTAAAGACTGAAAATTGATTTTAGGAACGGCCGAAAGAAATCGGAATTTCTATAACACTCGCGTTATCCGGACGTCCGAATCTGGATTTCGATAAAAATTTTATAAACATTTTAAATATTAAGATACACCTAGCTAGGCAGTGTTCGGAAAGTTCACTAGAAAATTGAACCGGTTCGCGTTCACGCTCTTTGACCGAAAAACGAACGTGTTCGTCGGATGCACATTCGTTTTTGTCGTAACGTTCGTGTTGTGTTAAAATAAAATGAACACTGTTAAAAAAAAAGTTAGGATTGTTCTCGAAAACTAATATCGTTACACTTTGTACTTAACGGCCGTCGTTATCATCACATCGGTTTTATAAACTAATTTTATGATTTTTCGATAAGACTCCGAAGGCGCACGATTTATAATGTAATGATAAAGCTTATCATTATTATCATAGTTCACAACACGGACTAAGATACTATGGACTGGTATCGAAAGATATATTAGCGGAACCAAAATGTTTCTTAATGGCGGGCGTAAAAAATCTAGCAAAACTTTCGCCATCTATGAGCAAAAGTTACATTACTCGT
>JAIPRL010011442.1:0-13552 GCA_025469235.1 Pemphigus obesinymphae
CTATATACCTACAAAAATTAAAATTTTAAATGATCTGCTTTTTTTTATAGATCACTGGGCCTATACTAGAAATAAAGAAAGATTTTTACTCAAAGATAATATTGAAGATGCAGAAATTGATGAAAGAGTTATTATTTTTGCAACAGACGACAATTTGGCAGTTCTTGCAGAAACTGATTCATGGATGCTTGATGGAAATTTTTCAATATCTCCGACTGGATTTTTACAACTTTATGTAATAAGGGTTAAGGTTAGTGGTGTTTTTGTTACTGCGGTTTATAGTCTCCTGGAAAAAAAACCCAAAATACCTACGAGTATATGTTTCAAACAATTATTGACGAATGTTCTAAGCGCGATTTATATCCCGACCCGACAATCATTCATTTGGATTTTGAAAAAGCTTCCATACAAGCTCTAAAATCAGTTTTAGGAGATAATATTAATATTAAAGGATGTTATTTTCACTTAACTCAGGCAACCCATCGTAAATTACAAGAACTTGGATTGGAAAACAAATATCAAGAGGATTATGATTTTAGTATTTTTTGTGGAAAATTGGATGGTTTGGCTTTTTTACCAATTTCGGATGTTAAATTAGGAATGGATTATATTAAATCAATTATGCCAGAGGAAGCCATTGACTTAGTCACTTATTTTGACACAACATATGTTACGGGTACCTATAGAAAAATAGGAAACACAAGAAGGGAAAATAATATGGCTATTAGGTTAAAAAATATACCGCCTCGATATCCACCAGCCCTTTGGAATGTTCACGAAAATACATTAAACGATCTTGTACGGACAAATAATCAAACAGAAGGGTTTAATAACCGACTCAGAAATTTAATTACCTACAAACATCCGAGTATATGGACATTATTAAAAAAAATACAGTTAGAAGTAGCATTAGACCAATTAAAACTACAACAACGGCAAATTGGTACAGTGCAACCAAAACAAAAAAAACCATTTATCAAAAAAGAAACCAAAATATTAAAAAATTATGCATGGAATACAATAATGGAGAACGAGATATAAATAATTTTTTAACCGCTATTGCGCATCAAACAAGATCAGTATGATGCAAATTTGTATTTATATTCAATTTTATTACTATTATTTTAAATATTTTTTATTATTATAATTTTTATATTTTTTATTATCATTATTTTGTAACATTATTTTTAAGTTAATGATAATAACAACTATACAATTGTTTTTTGCCGTTATTGTATAATCCCATAATAAAACCTGAGTACTTCAATATTTAACTGTCACCGTCTTATTTTATAAGTATTTATAACATAATGTACCAGGTAAATATATAAATTGCATTTTTTTCTTCTGCTTTTTTTTTTCGGTTGCTTTTTTTACCTTTGCTTTTTTTCCATTGCGTTTTTTTCCTCGCTTTTTTTTCTTTTGCTATTTTTTCCTAGATGCCTATGATCTCACAGTAATATAATATATTAGAAGTTGAGATTAGCTATATATAATTTATGAACAAACGTTGGCTCACGCTATTATGTATACTTTAGCATCATATAAATCGTTTTATATAAAAATATAATATTATAATATACTTTTTTTTACACAATTCTAATAGAATAAGATAGGGTCACCTATTTGTATATTTATTGGTAGATTAAATTAAAGCGATATTTATTCGTTTCTACAATATAATCTAGATACCTACTTAACAATAATAACTGACAAGAAAATCTGCATAGATTAATAATTGATTACGAAAAATATATAAATTAAATGTATTTATATTGCAATTATTTAACCTGTTATATTTTACGCAATTTTTTTTTTAAAGTATAAAATGTTAAGTATAAAGTATATAGTGTTTTTTAAAGTGTGGAATCTATATCTCATAAACAACTCCGCCAGGTGTAGAAGGTATACATCATTAAGTTACATAATATTGGTAGGCATATAACCATATAACAATAACTATAACGACAATTATTATTATGCGGGTATTTGAAATCCAAAATAGTTCACGTAAGTATGCAAAATTTTCAAACATATTAGTATTTGAAAGCTGACATCAAACAATTGTATGCCATTATATACGTCAAGTCCACACACTTTCAGTGAGTTACTGCTGCTGCGTCTGTTCAAATACTACTGTATATTCTACAGACCACCTACACAATGTATTACTGTAATACATGTATATACGACTTCCAGTACTATAATTTTATTGGGTTCGTTTGGAAGGTTTGGCGCCAAAAATCGCGTCTCGTTGTCGTATAAAATATATGTACACGGTGAACGATGCACCGTTTAGATATCCACCGAGTGGCAATATGGATGTCGTATTATATATTTATACCCATTATAGATAAAACGATATTTATGAATTAGGTAATAATTATTATTTTCTAGAGTATTTACATCTAGTACATTGTGTGCGATGAACTGATTTATAAAATATAAGATAGGAACGTATGATATACGATATTCGATATATGGTTCATTATGGCGTCATATTATAAGTACGTATACCGGTATATTTTGAAATGTATTTATTTTGTTCCGTTTTAGCACATAAAACATATTATAAGTTATGACCTAGGCTTTGAATTTAACACATTTGCACGTTGTTGTATTTTTTGAAACTTCGTAGAAAGAAGTAAGTTCGGAAAAAAATCGTTTAATATTGCTACAAGTATATTTATTTATGTGAAAATTAATCGTATGCATGTTTTACATAATATGATGAGGGTTTGAGAGTATGCTTACATGTTTTTTTCTTATAATTAAAATCTTCCTCCTCCCCGTCATTTTGGAAATGTATAATAATTGTACATTATAAATAATTATTATTTGGAAGTTGCGTTGATTTTTTTTTTTTGTAAATTGTATTTCATAATTCCACGCTCGTCACCAACGATTCCACAACCATTCCACAATGTGTGTACTGCAGGAAGAATCATGAAATACCACGTGTAGTCTCGCCTAAATTTTAAATTAAATTAATAATATCTTTTTTTAAATATTTTCATTCTGCATACATAATATTGAATGCATATTTGATCATTTGTAAGGGCGAATTGTTGAATTAGATCCAACTTGCGGTAACGTGGCTAAACATTTTGTTTAACCATGCTAACCGAATCATGATCATTCAATCATAGTGTAGGAATGTATGTGCGCGTACACGCGAATGCCGCAGTGGAAACTTACCTTAAGTATTTATAAGTATTTCGTATGATATATATCACAAAATCGTGAAATACGGGTGTCCATTTTTTTCCGCTACAATGAATATTGTCAGAAAACTGAAAATCCCACTGAATTAGGTAAACATGTTAGGGAAAAGTATGAATACCATGTTTACGTATTAAGTATTTAATTATTTACGTATAGGTACCTGCTGAGTTGTCCTTTTGTCCCTTTATGTTGATAGGATCTATGAATATAATGAATATGTTTTTTTTATTTTAAATTATATATTTCATTAATTGTAAATGATTATATACAAATTACTAACAAAGTATAATATAGTTTTTTATTGAAAATATTAATATTTATTTACATTTTTAATGTTTATTTAAAAAAAGCTTAAAAGAGGTCATAAAAAAAAATGACAAATATTTATAATTCTTTTTTTATTCTGGAGGGAGGTAGAATGCGAAATTTTCTCTTCCTTAAATATAAAACTGGTGGGTATCAGGTACCTAGTATACATAATTTATCTAAATGATATGAGTATAGAATGATTTATAAATGTATAGAATATATTGATTTATTTTTTGTATAAATATAGATATCTACTCACTACTTAAGGCCATTTTATCAATAATTGGTTAGATTACCATTTAACTAATCTAGATAAATAAAAAAATAAAAAAATATAATTATAATATAATAAAAATATAAAATAAAAATTTTATCAATCATATATTTTATCATTAATGATATTGTTAAATTAGGTTTAAAAAACTGAAAATTAACTATCAAAATGCATTAATTGAAATATATGTCATGATAATATTAATATGAACATTATGTCAACTTCAATCAGTGAATGTTGTCTATTAACACCCATATTATATCTTTTCATAATATTGTTAATTCATATGTATTTTTAAAATGTTTCTTTAGTTAATATATAATTTATATTAATGTACCTACCTATATAGTTCATATTTTTCTTATAATTGTGTAACGTATTAGCTATTTTTCCAAAATGTTTTCAAAAGCCAAAGCCAAAGTCGAAACGATAACGTTCCACAAATTTCATTGACATTGAATGAGACAAGAACACATTTTGGAGAATAAGAAAATAGAAGCTGTTTTAGCAAATCTTGGTAATCTGATTTATTCAAATGGTCATTACTTATTGACAATAAATAAGGTCTTCGAAGTTTCAAATTAATTTATTTATATAGATTAAAAATCAAAATTCATAAAATTTAAGCCATTTAAATATATTTTAAATTTGAATAGTCTGTAATTTGTGAAATTTTTAGAACCATATTTTTTAATTCGTATAAATCAAAAAATAAATTTCCTCGTTTTTTTATTTTCATGTACGTGTTTATCGAAAAATTATCTCCTTAAATTATATTAAGTAATTATCTCCTTCTTGATTAAATTATTAACTACCGAAATATGGGTAGGTATATGCTATATATATTATAGAGATTGGATCAATTGTTTTTTTACAGGAAAACAATATAAACATCATTGTGAAACCAAGAGATCCAATTTTATCCAAAAGTAAAAACCTATTATTATAGGATGACCAAAAACAAAGTAATTCAAATTAAACTAAAATGTATTAAACAATTATTATTTTAAAATTAAAAAAACCAATTACCATATGTATAAAGGACAAAATTTTGGATTTTAAAAGATCAATATTTTTTTATTGTGTTATTTTATATAAAGTAAAAAATATATTAATATATCAGTAATAAAATCTATTTCTGTTCAAACCTGTATGAGGTATTACATTTTCAGTTTATGCATTACGTCAAATTTACTCTCAAATTTCAGTTGCCATATTAAACAGCATAGGGAATGCTGTGAGGCACTCTATAAAAATTGATATAATTTAAACAATTATTCAAAACATTTTGAAAAAGATACCATAGCATAGATATTCCATTAAGTAAAATTCCTTAGAACGCATCTACTTTATCTACTTCTAGTAAAATATCTGGACTTCATATATGTTTTGGTTTGCTAAAATTTGATTCACACGGATAATGTAATTCTAACGTAAAGAACTAATAAAATAAAAATCAATAATAATACAAATTATATTTTTAAACGGATATTTCCCCCCTGCTAATGGTATTTGACTGGTAGGGCGGAATTTCGCCCCCGTTCAAAAAATTAGGTGGATATTTTCCCCACAATTTAATTTTAAGTTATAATTAAAATATAACACACATAACCCTTTCAGTCACAGTGGTATGTTATACAAACTGTATCTGAATTATAATTTTTCAGTTCTTATAATTTATCAATGAGTTGTTTGATAAGAATTTAAAGTTGTATTACAGAATAATATAATAATTATATTAGGTATATTAATTATAATTAATGTATTACTTTAAATTTATTTAAAATTTTTTCATTTTCATGTTTTATCATTACAGTATTAACTATATTAAATTAAAGGTCCAAAATTGTGAAGCTTAATTCTAAAATTACAATATTTTTTTTTTATTGAAATTTCAATTTATAGCTAAAAAATGACTTCTATTACTATACTATTCTATTCTATTTATATTTTCTTCGGTTTTGAATAATTTCAGAATTATATTATGTTAGATAATTAATTAATATAATTAATGGTAGTAACAAAATTTGTTTATGCACATTTGTTGAGAACTAGTGCTCCAAAAAAAAGGCCGCGTGACATAATATCATACAACGCGGCGGTCTACGGCCTATGCTTTTACATAGAAATTACTGATGCAACTTAAGATTATTATTTATATTTTCTGTTATATTCAACGAAAATTAAAAATGAATACAATTTTCATAAGTCCGTGTGTTTTGCTAAATGTTGGAGTAAGTTTTATAGTATAAAAAAATATAATATATAAAAATTAAATATTAAATTTATAAAATATAAAAATACAGCATACGCAGGAGATTTTAAAGAGTTCCATTTAAGACATTTTAGGGAAAATGAAAACCTAACAATTTAAAATTAATCCCATGTCAGTACCACTTTTTATTGTGTAATCACAATATTTATTTAAAAAACATGTTTATGCAAAACAAACGAGAAATTATTTTGGTTGGTTTGGTCGTTTTGAGTACCTACACTTATTATACAATTTATACTTGACAAATATTCGGATTTAACTTTAAAATACAATTTACATAATAATGTTAACATACAAATAACGTTTTGTTTATTTTCTAGGAACATATTTTAGGGGCGTGAAGTTAGCACTACATTGTCAGCAGAACTTTTTAAACTCTATAAAACAATATTCATATTGATTTGAAGGACATTGTTAGAAATTTGTTGGAATTTGTTGGAGCAACCCTTCCACTTATCCCACGTTAAACTGTGTACTGAATGTGTAATTTCACACAACATTACATTTTTCATAAAAAAATTCAAAAATCTTCTAATAATTTTACGCTTCTATTTTGTATAAAAAAGTCATTTTTAATAAATCGAACGATATTGTAGTCTGTTACTTATTTTACACACAATAAAGTTATAAACTATATATATTTTTTTTAAAAAAAGAAAATTTTGGATGGCCTGGTAAAGTAGAAAATATCTGTAGTTTATTATGCCTATTATATTCTTTGTTAAATCAACATTTGAAAAGGTCAATATATTATATTAAGTTATTTCTTTTTAGAAACTTTTGTAATTTACATTTTACACATGCAAATGTGTTATGGATGTAATTATTGCATTATGGTAGTATATTCTTGGTACTTGTGTACTATTGTATACTTATATATTGTGTACTATGTATAATGAATGACAGTTACTGTCATTTGATTATTTAAAAACAACTTTTTGATAGGAAAACGCAGCGTAAAATAGGTATGTTGTATTAGATTAAATAGAACTTTAAATCACCATAACTTCGAAACTAAGTTCAAGCCCCAAAATTATTTTGTACCAACATTTAATCGTTTTCAACATCTTAAACTACGTAAGGTCATAAAAAAAATCTATAAATCGAGTGGTAAAGTAAAAAATTCCGGTATTGATAATAAACAATTTTTTAAAGAACTTCTAAAATATATTTAAATATATTTTCATTTTCATTTCATTTTTCTTGAAATTGCGTAAAAATTGCCTATACAATACCCCTTAAAATTCGGTTATATGGCGTTTTTTGAAATTAATTTATTAAACACAGATAGTTTTAAACAAACGTATATACAATATGTGTATATATATATATATTGTTAGTGACGTATCTACGTGGAAGGAAAGAGGGACAGTTAACCCTGAGGTTTTCATGGGGTTTTGCTGTTCCAGCCCTGCTCGGTACCTTCTATTAGCGCTGTGCACTATTCAAGAGACCGGCAGGCATCTGGCCCGTCCCCGAAGGCACGGACCGTACCGAATTCACCGACAGGGTCTCACACCCCCGCCCGTTACTTACGACTCCGGTCAAAAGGGTGTCTATCCTACTCCTGCCAGGTGTTTGGTCACAGGCAACCTTCGGTGTTGTGCCGATAAAGCGGTTCAATACTCCGGGTGGGCGGCCGCGCAGAGAGTTACCCCTGCGCGACCCTAACACCGTAGAATTTTCGCCTAGCCAGACATGGCTTATAATCCACATAGTAGCTCCCGCTACTGCCACCGCGAAGCCAAAGCCCTCCTCCCCCCCGAACAAGGTCACCCCGGATCGGGGTTAGGACGGGTAACTACCCGGCTTGCGCCGTTGTGCATGGTCGTTAGGGCTCCCGACCGTCCCACGATACCGATCGCGATCATCGGTGGGATCTTCCGTCATTGCCAGTGCGTCGTCGTCCTAAGACTCAGCAGTGGTTGACTACCATGATTTATTTGCGTGTGTGCAGGTTACGGCTGACCTTTTAACGGACGGTCGTCCGAGGGCGGGGATCGCAACCCTCTGGTTAGGCTTAAGGGATCCCAGATCAGCCGGGAAAGAGGGACAGTTGTCCCCCAAACTTCTCTTTTGGTGACTTTTTTTAGTTTAGGTAATTTTAGATGTATCTAATACAAAATAAAACACTTGCAAAAATGTATTTATGTGGGGAATTTGGTCAGTTATTATGGGGTACAAACTCCTAGGCAAAGTATGGATAGGGTATGTTTAACCTTATGGAGTTAAATTAATAACTTTAAGATAACAAGATAGCATTGCTCTTTTCAAGCTTTATATTTTATATATTATAATGACTGAATTATAAATATTGCCTGTAACATATATTATAATTAGTGATGGGCACTATCGAATAGTCACTACCGAACTGTTCGATAGGTAGTTACTATCGAACTGTTCGATAGATACTTAAAAACTATCGATTATTTCAAATATCTATCGTTAAGATTTGAACTATTCGATAGTTCAAACTATTCGGTTGGCCATCCGAACTATTCGGTTGGTCTGAACTATTCGATAGTCCGAACTATTCGATAGTCCGAACTAATTCGATAGTTTAACTATTCGGTTGGTCATCCGAACTATTCGGTTGGTCTGAACTATTCGATAGTTTAACTATTCGGTTGGTCCAAACTATTCGGTTAGTTTGAAATATTCGATATGAATTATTATGTTTAATAATATATGCAATTAGATGGTAGAACCAGTTTTAAAGTTATGGCGATTTAAAATTAGATGATTTTACGTTGTTTTACTTATATACCCGATCATACATAATAATTATTATATAGTGTACGCTAATGGAATATACGACGATTTAGAGCGAGCGTATTCTGGTTTGATACTGTTGATGTCGACTTTTATTTTTGCATTTTTTTTCACATTTTTAATAAATCATGAATTAAACTATTATTTGGTAGCTATTTAAGTCGAAACAATTTTTATATATAGTTACTTGTAATGCGGTGTTTCACAGCAGATCGGGGGATATTTTCGATTTAAACTGCCCGAGTGACCCTGCTCAATTTATAGGTGCAATCGAAATAAGTACACTTAACTGTATTAAATTTAACCTATTGGCTATTATTAGTTATTACTTACTAGACGTGGTGATTCATAGAAAATCAGGGGATATATTTTAATTTGTGACAGTCGGGCCACAATCGGAGTCAGTCACAGCAAGTGTGGTCCGTCCTCCCAGGCCCAGCTATGTTTCTATAAAACATCTTTTTTTTAAAAAAAATGTCCGTAGTTTGAAACATAAACTGGGAGGGTATTGCTCCAAAAGTCCAAACAGTACTACCACCAAAAATATCTACATTTAAAGAAAACGTGATCCTCTATTTGTTGTCTCCGTCTAACCATCTGATAAAACACGAAATTTACATTCAGCAATTGTATCACAATATTGTAAAGAGATATATCAATTTAAAAAATTCATTATTTAAAATAAATATATTTTTCTTTAAAATTAAAACAAAGTAGTCGTTCATTATTCAGAAGCTCTAGGTATATTCTAAGATTCGAAAAATACGATAATCCCACTACAATGCGACAGATGTGATTTTAAAAATAATTAAAACAGGCAGAAGTGTCCCAAGTAATTATGGCTTCACGCATTGGTGATTTATAATTAGAGATTTCAATTCTGTACGTGTTTTAAAAAGGAAATTACCGTACATATATATAGGTACTACCTATTCGGACTATTCGGTTGATTTGGACTTTGAACTATTCGGTAGCTCGTACGAACTATTCGGTTGGTCCGAACTATTCGGTTGGTTGGTCCGAACTATTCGGTTGGTTG
Source organism: Pemphigus obesinymphae (assembly GCA_025469235.1). Classification (NCBI taxonomy): domain Eukaryota; kingdom Metazoa; phylum Arthropoda; class Insecta; order Hemiptera; family Aphididae; genus Pemphigus; species Pemphigus obesinymphae. The sequence continues at coordinate 9,895 of JAIPRL010011442.1, forward strand.
GTCCGAACTATTCGATAGTACGAACTATTCGATAGTTTTTGTCGAAAAATCGGCATTCGATCATGTAAAGCTATTTGAATAGACTATTCGATAGTCTATGACGACTATCGAATACTATTCGATAGTATAAACTATTCGATAGTGCCCATCACTAATTATAATCTTATGATTGTGTATGATCTTATGACGTCACGAGTGATTTTTAAAACGCTGTAACTCAAAAACGAATCGCCGTAGACAATTTTTTTTTCTCATTTTTTTTTTATACATATTTATATTAATAATATAGGTATCAAATTTCATCTAGTCGGTACTTTAGATATGTAATTTTTCAATTTTCTCAATAGTTTTTTAACGTGTAAGGAAAAACTACCAAAATATATCAAGAATAAATACGATTACTATTTTTATTCATTTTTAGAGATTGCTGTTGGTCTGACATTAGTACCTACCTCAATGGATAAAAATAAATTTAAAAAATGTTATTTCGGATACATTGTTGAACATCAATATCAATATTTTCAAAAAAATATAAGTAAAACACCTAAACATTTTTTGTAATTTAATATAATATAACATATATTAAATTTAAAATTTAAATGCTAACTAAAAGAATAATATTATATAGGTATATAGGTACCTACCTACCTATATTTAAACATTACAAATATACAGTATATTTTAAATTCAACAAATACTGTGTAATTCTATTTAAATTTATTTTAGTATATTATTATTATTATTATTTTGAGTATATTAAATAAATATTATACAAGTATTAATCAAATTTACAGATGAAATATTTACAACCAAGTATTCAAAAAATGGCGTACAATGTAAATTTAGTTACGTGTGATACAACAACAGGGAAAATAATTACTTCTCTTATGTGTAACTTACCTACCGGATTTTATATAGTATTGTGTAGTGATCGATATTGCGAAAGAAGGAAAATCACATTAATACCAATATTAATGTTCACCACTGAGAATGGAAAACTCGATGGAATGCAGGAACTCTTAAATTTAAGAATAAAGACTACATTAACGAAATGTGGATACATGATGAATACGAGTAATCCGTGCAACGGGCAAAAATCATCATCGGTCCGATTATCCGACATTCATATATTTATTGAAATATTGAACTGGTAAGGTAAGATTTACTAATTAAATTTGATATTTAAACATTGTAGTTTATAACCTAATAGGTGTTTATAAATTTATCAATAATTGATTTACTTACAATTATTGTAAGGAATTAAAGAAATATACAATACAAAAAAAATATGTTATTCAGATGTAATCTATAACATGCGTATAATATTCAGAAAAAATGTTTGTATAAAATATATAAGTACTCCAAAAATGTATAATTTGATTGTAGGAGAAAATTTCAACGAATATACGACGGAAGTTTGCCTCAATTGGAAATAAAACTAAAAGATATCCCTGAGGTCCTAACATATTCTAACAAGCTTTCTGAACTAAGAGAAATTGGTTGCTTCCATCGAGGACCTAGTCAATTAAGGACATCAATTGGGCATTATTTTGGTTATTGTAAGCGTGGACCTCACCATTGGGAGCTATATGACGATTTACAAAAAAAAACCAAAACCAATGAAAGAAGAAACAATGGTTCCTTATGAATATTTTATATGCACTATATAATATAAATAATAATAATAAAAACAAATTGTATAAAATATGGTAATAGGAAAAAAAAGCCAAAGGAAAAAAAAGTCACAGGAAAAAAAAGCCAAAGAAGAAATAGCCAAGGAAAAAAAAGACAAATTGTTTTAAAGTTTGGATTTAATATAATATTATAACAAAATAATGGCAATTCGGTATTTTTATTACATTTGTTGTTAATTACTCTTAATATAATGCGTATAATCATTATATCATTAATATTATATTATATATAGTATAGTATATTTAATCAATGGTATTAGTGTACAGTATTTGGATCATGGTGTACAGAATCTTCTCTACACCGTGATTTGGATATAATAATATGTGTTTATGGTCAGTATTCTATGGTATTATGGTTTTTGTACACGATTATATCTTAAATCATATTTTTGTATAATATTTTTTTTTATTCTCTTTGGATTTTCGGATTTAAATTTAAACCAAGTGATAAGTAATATTCAAAACTTACTCGTGGACAGTCGAAAGGTAGTCGTTACATTTTATATTTGTCATTTAAGTTAATAGTAAATTATAGTGTAATTTATTGAGTGCTAAATTTTAGTATTATTATTTTCATAAAATTAATTTAAAAATATGGATTCTACAGCAACTATCAAGTCTTCAGCTGCAGCTGTAAATGTTGCTAAACAAACCCTGCGTCTTCCAAAAATTATATATTAATTAATAATAATTATTAGGTATATTATAATTGTTTACAAACTAATTCATGATCATAATTACACGAATACTAAAGGTAAAAATATTAAATTAAATACCTACCAATAATATATAATGTATATATATATATATATATATATATAGGTATATATTGATTATTGTTATGTTATATATTTATTATAGAAAGCTAAGTTATTGAAAGAAATTCAGCATATTGTATATCAACTGCAAAAATTGGCCCATCAAAAAAAAAAAAGAAGATCAGTGATTAGAAAAAAGTACAAGAAAAAATTGACGCAGCAAGATTGAAAATGAACTTGTGATGAAACTTGAATGAAAAATACTGAATGTCTGTTGCTGAAAATCGCAAACCGGTAATTGACAAAAATATTATTATTGAATATTATTTAAGTTAGGCCATGTAAACGTTGCGAAGCGTTTATAAAAACAAAATTTATGTTATATAGGGTGTTTCTAAAATTAATACATGGTATGATACAATTATGACATTTAAAAAAAAATTTAGATTTTTTGCTTTTATTCTTAGAATATTGTTAAAAATGTAAAAATAAATATTCCATGACATTTCCTGTAAAATTCCCTTATAAATTAATGTGTTGCAGCAATTTTTCATTTTGGCGACATTTAAGCGTAAGATATATCATGGTTTATTTATTTTTACATCCATATGAATATCCTATGAATAAAAATAAAAAAAAATTTTAGTTTTTAAGACCGGAAAATTGAATACAGTGTTAAAAGTACACCATTTTAGCTATATACAAAAAATGTTAAAAATCGGTACATACAATATTTTTTAATAGCTATTTCATTTTTTATTATTAAATTTGAATGTATAAGTTAATCTAATCATGTATAATATAATAGTGGATTTACTTGGTAATGAATAATATAATTATTTGTAAATATTATGTGTATTTTTTATGATTTAAAATAAATACATTTTAATTAATTTCATTAGTATTCTACTTTTTTTGTTTTTGAGTATAAGTATAATAATATATAAGTTTAATTTTTGGTTTTTATATTTGTGTTGAAACAGAAAACATTGAAGTAATCAGGAAAACTGTCATCCATAACTTACTTTTATCTCTAACCTATTATATTATATATATATATATATATTTATAAATACAATATAAGGGTTCACTAGTTCAAAGGAAATACCCCTCTACAGTGTAGAATTTTAGTATCAATGTGTGATTGGCATGGCTCTAGTGAACATTTCTTTAAAATTTCTGTAATTTATTTTGCATTTAAGTGTT
>JAIPRL010011443.1:0-13546 GCA_025469235.1 Pemphigus obesinymphae
CAAATAATCAATATACAATAATTCAGCATCAAAATTATCAGTACCCATCTTTATATATTAATATAATTATAATTTATTAATTAAACAATAAAATTACCTATATTAAAATATTGTAATTTGTTATCTACTCATGTTAAATTTTAACAACCCGTATTTGGATGATTAAATTAACAAGGTGTTAGTGAAATTTAACCCAATGTTAACTTTAACAATTATCGATGAAATCAAATTATAACCAAACATTGTTTAACATTATGTTAAATTATTTAACACTTTGTTAAACTATTAACAATGTTTGGTGAAATCGGCTGATTGTATTTACCTTTAACTCGTGAATACGTTTATTGGTAGTAGGTATATAATATTATATTATACTACGTTTGTACATGTAATCGTTTCCGCATTAATTTAATCCGGGAGTTGGATGTACCTATTATGTAAACGCATTATTAATGCGCATTCATTATTTCATTCGATTCGTCAAATCGAATAATGAACTCTTACCCCCGGATTAAAAAATGCACACGAACACTTAAATACGCATTAATGATTCACAGTGATTGGGTTATCGGTTATTATTTATTAGATATCATAATTATTCTAATTTCCTACGTTTTCTATTTGAAACACTTTTATTATTTAGATGCACGTGAACTCGAACCCTAATCCGCATTAAGTAAGTACCTAAATGTGCATTAATGGACTGCACGTAAACTCCATATTACCTATATAATTATATAACAATTACAATTTTATATATTTACTGCTGGGCCGTTAATCAAACCAAGGTAATGTTTTTCGTTATACCTATAGTATTGTTATTATTATTTGTCGAGAAAACGGAACATATTCTAATCCCTCTATAAACTTGCTATCAGGGACGTGTCCAGGGGAGGTAAGTGGGGTTTGGACCTTTCGATTTTTATATTTTTTTAATATTTTTAATATTTTAAAAAAACACAATAGGTATTTATTAACGTTTATAAAAAGCGGCTTACTTAAATTTAAAAAAAAAATGAATCCCCGAAAAAATTCTGGTTACGTGCCTGCGTTTATATTATCGTATTATAGTATTATATATTGTTAGGTATTTTATTATTCCCTTATAAAACGAAATAAACAAAATAAATATAAACGAGAGTTTTTGTACCTAATGATTGGAATAGTTTTTCTCTTTAAGAATTATTTTTTTATGAATAACATACCTACATTATATAGACATACATACTTGTATCAAATGGGAGGGGGGAAAGGGATGTAAAGGTAGTATTTTGCAATCCTAAATATATTAATTACAGTATTAAAATCATGTTTGTTAAGTATTTAACATTTTAATATAATAAATTCCCAATCCACAAAATTTATTAATCAAAAAATACATTTGTATAATATTAATTTCACGTACAAATATTTGCATTGATGTTTCGATTAGGTATATAGTTAATATTTACATTATTTAATAATGTATCTGTTAATTATTAACAATTACGTATATTTATATGATAACAAGACTGTGGGTAATACTAATTTTTAGTTTTTAAAATTATGTTCATATAGAAAAAGTAGGTGAAATTAAATGTTAACTAACAATTTTTTTAACTTTGTAAAATTAAAACATAGTATATAAAAATATTGGATTAAAAAAATTATGTATAGTTAAGATTTGAAATGTATATGACTTCATAAATTAAGTTACCAATATTAAAATTTTTTTTAAAATAATATTTTGATACTAAAAATTTATTTTTAAACGTGTAGGACGTAGATAATAAAATAGCTAGGTATACAATATAATACAAAAATATAATTTTCTGTTACATTTATTTATGGAGAAGAAGGTTTTCGCTAAGTTGAATACATTGGAGCAGTTTCGTCATTTAGACCGCGCAGGGTATACATTAGCGTATTTATAAAATTAAATATTATAGTAATTTGGTCCACTTTTTAAATATTTGGTCCGTTTTTTAAATTTGGTTGGCCCTGCATAACCTATAGTTAGGAAAAAGTTGATGAATGTTTTTTTTTTGCTTATTTACGTTTTTAACGAAGTATTTTTGGTATAAAATGTTAGAAAAGTTTCGATAACCTTTTTTTTCTTTTGCTACAATTTTCGAAAGCGAGTTGTGGCCTACATAAAATTGTGTATTAAAAAAAAAAATGGAATGGCGCCACTGCCTTGAAAGATAAAGCTCATTTGTAGTTTGTACACAAATATTCCAAAAATACGAGTAAATTTTTAGGAAATTACAAAGTACAGCCTTATAGAGGTAAATTAATAGGCCCTACCCCATTTGCGTCTATGAATAATTTTTTTTTTTTTTTATTAAAATCTACCATTGTTAACAAAAATTGGGTACAACTGTACAAGTCACAATAAAATATTAATATTTATGATGATTATTTATTCATTTTTAATGCTTTATTAGCTATATGTATATGCTATCGAGAAAAATAGTATATCTAGGTAATCTGAGTAATTATTATTGGAAATCGTATTTGTTTCTACTGTTTGAAGATTAAAGAGGAGTATTTTCTGAAATTAAATGTTCGTAGAAGTTATTTATTTTAGTCTGGATTTTATGGAAGTTTACAATAAATATATATGTAAATAAAAATGGTTGGATTTTATCCAACAAATAATATTATTTCAACTTTAAAATTTTACTACTACTTTTGTTATCGCTGAAAAATTCTTAGTTTAAAATTCAACTCGCCAAAATGGTTTATTTAATAATTAACGAAATATACTGCAGGGTTGTCGAGGGAAAGAAAAAAATTGCATAGACTAGATGCTGATTAGTGTTACGTGCGTGCCCTTGAACTTCAGATGACACTAAACCAAGAAATGTAAAATTGATGATGGATGAAGGGTTATTTAAATAATAAGCCAGTTATATAGGGATGATATCCTTTGAACTCTACTCGGCGACCGTTTCAATGATTCTCGACTTAATCAAGAATTAATTTCATTGGCAGATAATGTAGTCGCTTTTTTACACAATTTTGGTTATCGGTGTCTCTTTTGCAAGTACACCTGGTTATATTAATAATTGCCCACTCTATTTCGTGTTATCACCGGTCTGACTAACAATTGTACATCCTATATTATGTTTTACGACTTGCAGTTAATCTCATTGTTATATTTTGTATTTGTCCTATCGTAATAGTAAAACATATATCCGCTCAGTTTCCTAGAAAAACATGTACCTATCCGTCCTATTTCCTGTTTCATTTACTCTTCCCCCGTCTTTTGGACTACCTACTTGCAATTATTATTTTAAAATATATATATATAATATAATATGGTATTATTATTTTAATATAAACGATTATTTATTTTCGAATATATTATTTATGTTTAATTGGTAGGTTATAAAACATTAGCTAAAAGTTAGTAGTTATGTACATAACTATGTACACCTTTGTATAAGTTATAACTTACAGGTTAGGTTATATTAATAATTATTAATATTAAAAATTATTATTATAATCATGTTAGGCAACAGAGGTTGTATACAAAAAATTATCTTAGGTCGATGTCATACCATGCATTTTAGCGGGTCCTGTTAAACAGGAAGCGTTTTAACAGGACGGTTACCATGCGTTTTTGCAGCTAACTGCTGATATTCCGGTTATCAAATTTATTATTAATATCGAAAATACTCAGTTCATTTCATTACTGCAATTTATCGAGTATAGCCGCGTTACCTGATGACGATTATACAAATACAGTGTGTCTCGTCTTGAATGTACCACTTAATATCTTAGTCGGATGACATTGAATTTAAATGCCGTTTTTTGGTACAGCTAAGGAAGCATCGAAATATCATTTTTAGAGAAATTTCCAAATTTTAACTCTTTCTATGCGTGGATGCGCAGTACAACTAGCTTTTTTTAAAATGACAACCCATATTTTTGTTACTAAAATCGGTAAAATTTTTTCAGAATGTTTTTGTCCAAAAAATTATATTTTATAAATCCAAAATTGACCGAGTTACATTTATTTTAAATTTGAAAAAAACGATTTTTTCTGATTTTTCAAAAATTTTAAAACGCTTGTACTAAATCATTTATTTATGGATTTCGATAATTTTTTTTTTATAAAAATAATAATAAATTCACATATTATGCAAATAAAAAAATGACCCCTTTTTAACATTGTTTTTTGATTCAATATTTTATTTACTTAACTACTTAAGATACTTTTATAAAGAATTTAAAAAAATTGAATTTTTTCAATTGAACCTCACTTCTATTGTAGTTGTTCTATCCCAGATATGTTATTTATCAGCAATTACAGAAAAAAATTGGCTTTTTTTACATCAATAAATGTTGTATTCCCTTAATACTTTGTTACAATGTTACATAGGTATATTTATAATTTCATTCTTAATCCGGTGAGAAATATAAGTTGCATTTGATGGGGAATTCAGTAAATTATTGTCTAAAATTGTGTCACCTGCATCTATTCTAAATTTCAAAGGGTTATTTAAAATAGCAGTTACGACAGTACTACCTACCTACTAAGAGGATGACACACATGTGTTATTTTCTCAAAAAAACCGTTTTGCAAGAAATAAGGTTTCTCAGGCTGTAATTATAATTAAAAATCCAAATTCTTACACAATATAGATGGTATAGATAATATAGATGGATTTGTTTTATTGAAAAAAGAACAACGGTAGAATACACATAATTTTGTTTACTATATTGTTGGATTTTTATTTGGATTTTTAATTAATTTCTTGTAAAACGGTTTTGTTCACAAATATCGTGATTACGCAACAATAAAAAGTGGTAGGTACTCGCACTGATATATTTTAAAATTATTTTTTAAATCTACATAAATATTTTTAATATTTTATTTAAATATAAATATTAAATAATAGATATAAAATATAAATTGTCAATGCGTAAATCTATTCAAAATGTTCGTATTGAGCATGAAGACTAGATATAGCTTTCATGGTATTGAGTATTCAATATTCATATAAATTTTTTTGACCGTGTCATTTATAAACACAGAACTTGTAGTTTGTACACTAAGTAAGCGCCACTAGGTATGCACAAATCGTGCAAAAAGCGCAACCAGAACTGATCCCGTATTATCTTCCCGACGACTAACCTGTTCTTTACAACCGTGTTTATAACATATGAATATTACCAATATCTATGTTTCTCTCTTATTATTGTTTATCATAGAATTAAAAATGTGTTCATGGAATAAAAATAAACAAGCACCTTGGGGGTTCGGTTTTCGGGAACGTGTGATAAGGTAACATGGCCTATCCATTCTTTATTACCTATGCGCGATACGGCCGGTAAATGTAGGTACTCAAGCTAGCTGCAAGACGAACCCGTATCGTCCGTATCAATGGATTATGTGATAATGTGATGAGTGTCACCCATAGATAATAAATTATTATATATGGTGTCGCTACAATGCCACAAAACTATCAATTATTATCTCACCTAAATCTTGATAATAGGTTATAAAAGTAAGGTCTTGATAAAAGTAGAAATAATAAAATATTAAAATAATATTATGCGTAAAAATTAACTGAATGAAGTTTTGAGAGGATTAAATTAATGAAATTATATATAAAAAATTTAGCCGCCCCCTTATAATCAGCCACCCGGAATAACAGCCCCCTGTTGCTCCCCTTAAATACAGCCCTGCGTATACCTGATGAATGGTTAACAGTTTTTGACAGACCATATGAGAAGTAATGCGTGTTGTGACATATAATATTAAAGCATTAATTTGATATACTTTTAAATTTAAAAATCGATTATTCCTTAGTTTGGTAATAAATGATAAAATTACCTAAGAACCACGGCCTAATAATAGTAATAATAGAGTTCATCGAATTTTAATTACCTGAAAACTCTTTTTCTCATGGGTTTTTCAAAACTCGAAAAATTAGCTCTTTAAAGTTTAAAGTATCATGCTGATAATAAATTTTGTGCCAAAAAATGGAGTGCATGAAAAAATTAGATTATGATGTCAAGTCTTCTGGTCGATAAATTATAGAAAAATATAAAATAAATAAACAACATCGTAAAACGAAAAAATATTGTGCTTTACTTCGAATTTAACATTTAGTCATTATATTCGTTTTTAGGGCATTATTATTATTTTTTTTCAAGTCATCACCCTCTACTTTCAGTTATTCATTTTTTAAAGTATTTTTCTAGGCACAAACATTTATTATAGGTATTTAAGTTTTTAAAATCAACATTTTTTGTTCTCCCCTTCATTAATACGCCACTGAGCATTATTATCTAATGTACGTTCTTATTCTATTGAGCTTTTTACCTACCTTCAATCGAGCTTATTATCATCTATATTGCTACTATATATTGATAAATTTGTTGTATATATTTTTAGGCACCTATAAAAATAGTACCCGAATGATATTATTTTGTTGTTATCCGTTATAAATCGTTTTCGGCCGTGGCGTGTTTTGATGTGGTTATTTATTAATTACATTTATTATAAATCTCACATATAGGAGGTATACAGTATAAGTACAGACTCGTGTATTATTATTATTTTTTGATAAAATTAAAAAAAAAATATTTTAGTTGTCTCAGAAATCTATAACGTTTAAGTAAAAAAATTATTATTATATTATATATATATATTATTATTATTAAAAATAATATTTTACGTTACGTTCTGAGTATAGGTAATACAAAAATGATCTTTTTATTTCGATCGTGTACAGAATATCGAATAACGCATAATAATAAGTAATAACTAATAATACAGTGTAACAAAAATTGAAAAATTATTTTACAAAAACTATACTATTTTAAAAACTATAAGTTGAAAACAAGTTCTTACTGAAGTTTCAGAAAGATAACCTAGCGGAAATCAAAACGATTCGTGTTTTATTATACTTATTTAAATTAGACTTAATTATATGGGAAAAAAACGCGTTTGTTTTAACTCCCTTTACCACAACTTGTTTTTATTTATAATTCTTAGCGTTGACTGATTTCAGGTTTTCACTGCAACTTATAGATTATATAATATATATTATATACACATGTATACATTTATAATATAAAAAATATTAAAAGTAAAATAATATTTTTAATCGTTAGTTACGCTTTAGTCATACAAATGGAATATACAGCGACACAGTTGCAAAAATAGTGTGGAGCATAAGTTTTTTTCAGAATTTATTTCTATTTAACTTGTTTGTGAAATATGAAATTGGTGTAAACGTTATTTTAAGATGGAAGAAGTCGTACAATCAACAAGTGGATTTCGATTGGCAAGATCAGAGTTATTCACTTATGTAGTCGTTGCATTTCTCGTGGTGTTATGGTGTCATTACAAATGGAACATCAGACGTTTCGAAAGAATAGCGGCCAAAATGGTGGGGCCTCCGGTATATCCGATTATTGGCTCGGGACTCGAGTTTATAGGCAATCAAGAACGTACGGAAAATAATATACATTTTGTTATATATATATATATATATATTACCTACATGGATATTGTTTTGGCTTTTCAGAGGTTATGAGCAAAATAATTAAACTGATCAGTAATTATGGTCCTGAACCATTTAAAGTATGGCTGGGTAGTTTTGTTTTTGGCGTTGTAATTATTAGACCAGAGGATCTACAGGTAATACATTTTATTTATATAATAAAAATATTTGAAATCAATATTTATTAGAATACTGCGGTATGTCGGTGTAGTTTTATTAATTACCTAGTTAATGTTTAGTTTTTATTTATTAATGATATTTAAATTCCGTTTAATGCAAACGAGGACGGACAATATTATACAAAATTTGTTTACTTTGATGTAACTCAGTCATCCGTGTTGTTAGTAGGTATACTCATATATTGTCGCATTCGTAAAACAATTTTAAACGATATATTTTGTTTATAATCCGAAACTCTTGCTTATCATATTTTTCACTATTATACTTTCGTAATTATTCACAATTTTTTTGGAAAATTTTTAAATTCTCAAAGTACTTTAATAGTTCAATGTCTAGTTAAAGTGTTCAATGTTCATTCGAGTTTCAAGCGTTTATCTGCATCAAAACGTGTTCACATTCACATTATTATTATTATATATTTTTTTTTACAAACATTTTTTTTTACATAGAATTTAAAACAACAATGAATTAGAAATCATAATTTATTTAATGATGTACGTAGTAACAATAAAATTGTTTCAGATTGTGTTGAATAGTTCCAAAGCCCTTGAAAAAGACCAGTTTTACAAGTTTTTTAAAAATACAGTGGGCGAAGGCTTGTTTTCAGCTCCACGTAAGTACGATCTTCAATTTTTGACAAATTGTATAGGTACACACATATATATATATATATATATTTAAGAATAATTACAATTTTCAATGCAATAAAAATAATGACAATATTATTTATATATATATTTATTTATTTCAAATATACGGACAATAAGTCCTATTACAATACGAAAATTATACATTACAATTACAGTTTAAGTCAAATTTATGTTTAAAACTAAAAGATAAGACCGAAATTAGATGCTACAAATTAAAATATACAATATTAAAAAGTACTATAGAATTAACAGCTATATATGCAAAAATAATTAAGCATATATTTGCATATATAAACAATAAATAATAATATAATATATATATATATATATATATATATATATGTGTGTGTGTGTGTATAAGTATATAATTTATATGTACGTACTCGTATGTAGCTACAGTTGCAGTACCTATAGAATTTGTATATTTTATATTTTAGCTATATAAAAGATTCTTCTTTACGCTTAAGAAAATTACTGGAAAAATCGAAAAACGACCTCTTTAAAGTACCAACTAGAACTAATTCATTATAAAAAAAGTTTTACTCAAAAACTTCTACTTGATAGTTTCTGGTCAAAAAGTTGCTCACAGAGAATAAAATAAACATCATTGTAATATCACTAGATCTCTCACTCCGCTCAGAATCTAAAATCTATAATGAAAGTAAATTATAAAAAGCCATTCAGTAGGGGAGTGGAAATACTTCACTCGCAGGATAGGATAGTGAATGTATTGAATTTGAAAGCGATGATAAATAATTTTTTCTGATGAAACGATTCTGATTTCGATTAAAAAAAACTTTTGGTAATTTTCAATAGTTTTTCTTTACAACTTTACGCTAAAGAAAACTGGAAAAATCAAAAAATTACCTTTTTTATGTACTAATTACAATGAATTTGAGATAATATTGCTCGATATTGGGGACATCCTACCATTTTTACTATATTCTTGGTTATCTATAAAATTTTATATTTACGTGTGTGTTAGAACTTAAAATGTACATACCTACATATATAAAATGTTTTTAATGATTTCAGTTGATAAATGGCGAAAACATCGTCGTATAATTTCTCCCGTGTTTAATGCTAATCTTTTCAATCAGTTTTTCCCAGTTTTTTACGAGAAAAACAAAATTCTCATACGGAATCTACAGAAGGAAGTAGGTAAAACACAGCCATTTGATCTCTGGGACTATATTGCACCCACTGCTCTTGATATCATTTGTCGTAAGTATTAATAGATCCTTTAAATGTTTTTAACGTAATATCTACTGATTTATTTTATTTTATTTTTAGAAACGGCTATGGGATATAATCTTGATACACAATCAAACAGTGAATCAGAATTTGCCAGTGCTTTAGAGAAGTAAATTAAGTTAAATTATTATTATATGTGGGCTAATTTTAAGGGGTCATGTAAAAACAATTTTCAAATATGTCATATAGTAAAATAGTATGTAAATTAATATTAGAGTGTGCAGTGGCGTACATATACATACATAATACTCCAATATAAATAGATATAATATTATTCCATTCGATATGTCTAAACGTACTTAAATTTATTAAGTAATGTAATAGAGACAAAGAGTATAAATAATAATTAATAAAATATTGAATAATCATTTTTTAAACTTAAGTTAAATGACCAATACATTTTTTCATAGATACTTATATAGGTTTTTTTTTTTTTTATTAAAATACTGAATTACATTAGAGAATATAAATAATACATAAATAATATACGAGTATACAACTTCTCGCAGTGTGGGATTAGTTGTCTCATCACTCATTAGCTTTATACTATAAATAATATGAGGACCGTACCTATGTAATATGAATAAGCGAAAATTAGTTCAGATTTGTGTGTAGTGGAAAGGGAGGGGGGCTTCAGTCCCAAATATTTAAACACGTCACAATTGTATCGTTGTTAGAAATTGATTGATACATTCGAAATTGGAGGAGGCTAATTGTATAACTTCAGGGGGCTATAAGCTTCTTAGGCCCCTACGATTTGCGCTTATGCTGTACGTTCTTTATGAATTAATTTTTAGAACGAACTCCAAAGTATAATATTTTGGATATATCTACTATATACTACTATATTTTGAACTTTTTTTTTTAATATAGGTCAACAAAATAACTTTTTAAATGTTTTCATATAATTAGCTGAGTCATATCTCGAAAAGTTAATAATTTCTAGAAGTAAATGTTTTTAAATACTCCATTTAAAAATTGAAATTCATCCAATTCACAGGGTGAAAGGAGGATCAAAAATCTTCAATTATTATTCACTCGACTCATCATTCTATAGGTCGGGCCGGAGGGGAGACATTTTAGATTTCGGACTTTTATATGACTATTTGTGATATTTTGTTAGTGTGTGTACTAAGTTTTGAGTTGGTCAGATCTATAGAATGGTAGTAAGAATTCAATTTATTTCTTAATTAGGAATAAATATTTTAATAAAGTCCAAGATATTACTATGCGTATTAACTAAGTCAATTTTTCGATTTTTTATTTTATATGATAAGTCGATAAATGAATGATTAAAATAATAAATTACCGATTTTTAAATATTTTTTCCCTACGTACTCCGCGGTCTTTTTGGCTACGCCTATATTTACAAGGTGGTACACTGAAGTTAGTATTGTATAATACACTGCAGGAAAAAAATTAGTGGATTAATAAATTTTAATCTATTCTGTGTTATGAAGCATATATAAGTTATAATTTTTGATAAAATTAGAATTATTATAGAATTTTTAAAATAAATAACTTCCTACTAAAAGCATTATTAAAAAGTATTATTTTGACCCAACTTTGAATTAGTTTTGGAGAGAATTTTAAGGTAGATGCAATGTTAACATAGCTGTATGACCTTTTCACTTTAATTTCTGATTCCGTGCGATTATTTTTGAGCATGTTTAATATTTGTGAAAGTAGTGTACTGAAAAACAATGTAATGCAAAATTATATCCTTTAGTTCCCATTTATCATTAGAATTCAAAATGAAAATGTCTCGAATAGACAAATAAATTGATTTATTTTTAGAGCATCAGAATTGGATTCTATGCGAATTTATAAACCGTGGTTATATCCAGACTTCATATTTTCAATTTATGGAAAAATTACAGGACTTCACAAAGTTTACAAAACGTTGCATAAGCTTCCAAATCAGGTAAGTTGAATATTAAGCAAAGTAAACACAATGGCAATGATAATGGGTCGTATCGACTATCTAGTATAAATATTCGTTATTTATTTTATATATTTAGGTGATCAAGGAAATGAAAGAAGCATACGCTCAGAAGAAATTAACTTCCAATAAACCAAGCCCAATTGATGTTACAGTTGGTGAAAGTGAGTTTTTCGCGAGTGAACACCCGTATAAATAATATATTATATGTTATATTATTGTTAATTACGTAATATATTTTTCCTATTATCTAGAAAAACGTTTAAAAGTATTTTTGGACACTTTATTGGAATTGAATGAAGCCGGTGCAAACTTCTCCGATGATGAAATCCGGGATGAGGTTGTGACCATGATGATTGGTGTAAGTATTAAAAGAAATAATAAAATATGTACAATATTATAGTATAATAATTATGCAATGGATTACAGGGTAGCGAAACCAGTGGTATCACATTATGCTTTTGTCTATTATTGTTAGCTATGCATCCAGACATTCAAGTAAGTAACCAATAACCATATTACCTATATTATTTTGTAGGTCATGGGTACATACCTGTATATTATATTTAATTAAGAAGACACTGTACACTCCGTTTTTAAGAGGTTCTATGTAAGAAATCTTAACGACATTTTATGAAAAATGGAAATCTAACGATTGAAAACAGTTTAAATATATTTGAAAAGTACTTTAAAATAAAATTAGGGATGGAAGCACTTTGTTTGTTAAATAGGGTATAGATGGTGGATGTTTTGAGCTCGAAAACAATGAAAAATATGATTTCTTTCGATATAACGATCCTAAGTGAAATTCGGTGTGATATTATTTAGGAATAATTAACCTAAAAAAGATTAATTACTTATAGTTTTCAGTTATTTTTGATATTTTCTCATTACGCTTAAAATAACTATTGAGAAAATTGAAAATTGACTTATTTTAAAATAATAACTTACAAAAAATTTACTTTCGAAATGAATTTTACCCTAAAAAATGTAATCGATTACTAATAATAAAACGTACAGGCATAAAAATGACTGAAAAGTGATCAAAACATTTTAATAAATATTTGGTGTATAATTTTCAAGTATTTGGCATTATAATTTTCCAATTTATAAACATTTTCGGTAGTTTTCCTTTATATTAAGAAGATGCCACACTTTATTAAAATGGTTCATTCCCATTTCGCCGACAACGTAAATACTTGTACTCGTATTACCTATCGTGCCGTAATATATAATATGTATATATTTATACATATTATATACTCAATTATGAAATGTATTTCAATAGGTACAGTTTATTTTGTTACTCATAAATTCTTTTAATTTTCTGGACTCTGGTAGAAAATTTATGATGATGAATTTAATTTCATCAGATGCTTTTTTTGTCAAAATGTTTTTCAATTTAAAACTAATTAACTAATTTTGCATCAAACATTATTGTGTCTTGATTATGTGGGCTATTTGCAAAAAGATAATGTTGAATAAAATAGTTTTAATTTCTAATATGTAAAATATATATTTATGAATTGCATAACATTATACTTTAATACCTACAACTTATTAAAAATATAAAACGAGCTTATATTCAGTTATTACCAATTATTTTTTTAAACGAAAATAAAAAAATAAAACTCAGTGTATACATATAATAATAAATTATTTATTGTATTTTATACAATGGTATACAAGCGTCTAGGGACAGAGAATCCGAATGGTTGCAAAATGGCCGACTACGATATCATATGTTCCTTATCTTTATCACTAAATAAAAAATGTTATGGATATTATAGATATTAGCTAGAGATTAAATTAAGGTGGTTCGAGTCGGTTAAAAAAATATCGTTTTTAGATCTTTTGCTGTGACAAAATTGCTCGACTTTGGCTGATTCGATTTTAATTCTGTAAAAAGCATAATATTTTTTGATATCTTTTCTAGGTTTTAATCGAGGCGTTTTTCGAAATATGAATTTTCGATTTCGGTATGATTAAACAAAATTTCCATATTTTAAAAATTG
>JAIPRL010011444.1:0-13541 GCA_025469235.1 Pemphigus obesinymphae
TTTAGCGTTACCTTTTTTTATTAGTATTAGTTGTCCTTACCACACAACTATTAGTTTACTACATATTATACAGTCCACTAAATAACCGGGTAAGCTAGCTACTATTGTCTAGCCCCTGGTCGAAACACTTATTCTAACCAGATTAAAAATTCACACGATGGAAAAAATTCACCCCGAGCAACACGGCTTTAAAAATAATCATTGCAACTGCACTCAACTAATTAACGTCGTAGACCTGCTCACCACAAGTGCAAACAAGAAAACAAAAATCACTGTGGCCCTTTTAGACATCGAGAAAGGTTTTGATAAGTTCTACATCAGGGACTTATCTATAAGTTACTCAAACTAGACAATCCTACGCACCTAGTCAGAATCCTGATGTTATTCCTTGACAAAAGATCTTTCTAAGTTCGATTTCAAGATAAGGATAGATTAGGTGTTCCTTAATGGTCGTGTTTGGCTCTTCACTTTTTCTCACTTTACATAAATTACATCATCCCATATAGGGATTCGAAAATCACTCTATTTACCGACACCACCCTCGTCTATGTCATGAGCACTTTAAATACTTCAGCGGTCAACAAACTCCAAAGGAAACTCAACATCGTCCTACCACGAATTGAAAATATCAATCAACCCGTTAAAAACTAACACAATCATGCTCTTTCACAAATCTATTGGAGACAAGCCCAAGCTAAAAATAAAAGGGACCAGCATTCATTGAACCAATGCCATAAAATACCTAGTTTTCTACATCGACAAAAAGCTGAACTTCGTGAAACATATGAACTATCATATTGGAAAAGCTAGAGCTGCCAGGATGAACTATATTCATTGTTAAACTCCATGAGTTCCTTCTCACTGCACACAAAAACGTACATTTTCAAGGCATATATTAAACCAATAATTACATACGCCGGTTATTCAAAATAATTTAACAATCGTTTAGGTTCTTTTGATATTGTTAAATTACAAATATTACAATTATGTACCGACTTTAAAATGTACTCCACTCTATGCACATTGGGTATTATATTTATTCTATATATTATAATGAAATGCCACATACAATTTCAAAATAATATTCGCTAAAAAGAAATCTAATAATTAAGGTCAAATAATAATAAAATGGTATTATAATTATAATTTATGTATAATTTAACCATAAAAAGTGCGTAATTTGTATTAAGCTTTACTTATTTACTTTTGAGTACAGGTACCTATAAAACTTATAGTTATGTAATATCATATATTTATAGGTACCAATCAGATTCACTCTATCACATAATCCTAATTTGGATGGGAAATAAGTGTTTTATGATAATAATAGTTAAAACAATATAGAGAGTACATGATATTTGATACCTAAATATATGTTTCAAAAAAATTTAGATATGAGGATATTTAGAATGTTACTAAATTATTCCTATCCTTCGAAATTCTTTACTAACACACAAATAAAATTTTAAAAAAATCGTATATTTTAAACTATTATTATGATATACTAATAATATACTAATAATATATATGATATATTATAATATACTAATATTATTATATTACTACTATTATATTACAAATTCAAATTTAAAAACAAAATAAAATAATATGGTAAGTGGGGAGGGAAAAGACTTCTATCATCGTAAAAGATATTATTAGTGGTTTTTAATTTAAACCAATTTTAGTAATATAAATTATAACAATCAATTAAAAAAATAATATAAAACTTTTATTTTCTAGTCCATACCGATTTATTTTACATTTTACATAACTTTTTATAATTTACAAAAATAAAAGCTAGATAGTTTTTTGTCGCTTAGCAGTGAAGGTAAAACCTGTGTTTGTTTTGAACCAACTTCATTATACGAGACGGCATTTATCTTGCATTTATTTATTTTAGAAGGTACACAGTGATTATGTTTCCATGGATTACTTAAAACTATACGTTTTTAAAAAACATTATATAGGAATTATAATAAATATATATATTATATTATATTATAATTATTATATATTAATATTACTACATTAACAGTTCAAAATATAAATTAACAACAGTGATATAACATATTAAAATAGTTTAATAATGGTAAAATACATATTCTATGATAATATCAAGTTTCTAAATTTATTATATTTAGAATAATTATGAGAATACAACTTGTAAATAAATGATTTTGTTGAAAAATAAATTTAAACAAATGTCCACAATACTTATAAATAATATTCCAAAATTCAAAAGTTGTAATAATAAAAGAGTTTAACTCATATCTCCATTCAAGTTTCATCCTACGATATATCAAAATACTATTTAAATTTAAGATTTTTTTTCGATATAAAATAACATTAAATTATCTTACTATAATACATATGTTATAATTATCGAAAATGAGAATGTTTATAATAACAAAGAATAACCCGAATTGCTAAAGTTAATTTTAAATAATTAAATCCAAAAATCATTAATTACAGTTAACTATGAAGGTTGGACATAATCGTTACAGACCGGCAATGATCCTTCAAATATTTATTAATATTTGCTATTTATAATATTCATTACCTATAATACAACAACGTCACGGACAGTAAATTACACAAACTATTGATGTTTCTCAAAAACATCACTTTAACATTCCGTTGTCTGCATATTTCGGGTTTGTTATCATAGTTTGAGTTGTTGAACGAAATACGTTTCGGCGATATACGTAAATAATTGTGTAGTGATAATATATATACAGATACTGCAGTTATTTAAGTTATATACCTTTATTTAATATATAAAAAAAATTTTCATTATTTTTCTAATTATCTGAAAATTAATAAATTATTCATAGTCACTGAAAAGTTAATAGAAAAAGAGTGACCGTTTGTAGTGCTTTATAATTTCGCTACGCTTGGAATGATAATTATCTACAATCTTACAGAAGATATCTACTGAGAGTGTAGGTATTAAAGACCAGCAAGGTCCTATAATTTAAACTTAATCACTTAAAAATCAAGAGTATGACGTTATCGTAAAGATTTTTCTGGTCGAGTAAGGGTTTTTTTACAAATTTTTTGGACAAGGCTTTAGAAAAATGTTTGGACTAGCCCAAGATTTTTAAAAATTTATCATTTTTAACGGGCCAGACTTAAGAAAAAATCCCTTTGTACCAAACAGGGTTTTTTAAGCGCTTAGCTTAATTTTGGAGCCAAACATTTTTTATTTTTTTATTTTTTATATTACACCAGTCTGGGTTGATAATATATAAAATATATAATTGACATTAGCTATTTTACCTATAATTAGTGTTTTTAAATATATTCAAGATCAAATGCAGATATACATTTCTAAACGTATTTAAATTTTTAGAAAAAAATAGTCGAATTCAACTATAAATATATTTTATAAGTATTCAAATAATTTTCAAATACATTTTAAATACTTTTTTGTTATATAACTATATTTTAAACATTATAATATTATACCATATTATTTATATAAAATATGTCAAATTTTTGGAAAATGAAATAATATTAAATATTCTATATAAATCTACAATGTTTAATTATTACTGTTTAATACGTCAGGAAAAACGATTGACGAAGGTTGTCAATTTAAAAATTAATGATAAATGAATATTATATCTTATATCACAATATATTGGGAAAAACAGTTATATAAATATATTTTTAAAATACTATAAAATACCAGACAATTTTGCATAGAAAATAAAGTACCTAACTACACTAGCCTTACCTAAAGTATGCTTCGGATTAGATAGAAAAAAATATTGAGATAGTATTTCAACAATAATTAAATTTATTTTTCAAAATTAAAAAATACAAATACAAATATTTTGTGTACCACGAGAAAAATTATTTCAAAAAACGTAGTTTATAAAAATACAAGTTACATTGATAATACAAAATTAAATTAAATAGGCGTTAAATTTCAAGACGATTATATTAAAAATTAAATTATGTAAAAAACTACAAACCTCAAAGGGAATGATGTTTTTGTTTTGGTAACGCTAGATTAAATAAACATTTAATATATCAATATGACAATATATATATATATATATATATATTATCATATTTTATTTATATATAATAATATTTATACAAGTAGAAAATAAAATAAACTGTTTATAATTTCTAAATATTAATTATTAATATCTAAAGTACCATTCTTCTCTCGGATGGAGTTAATGTTTTAAATTATTCGATTACATCATCAATATTAATATTTTAACTATTTTTTTAACTATTATTATTAACTAATAGTTAACTATTAGGCATATTCATTATTTTGCTATTACATTAAAAAGACGATAACAATAAAATTTATAATCGTAGTAAATGATTAACTACAAAATCCTCAATAGAATTGATGTACCACCCATTTTAAAACCTATAATCCATACAACCCATTCAAATATTAGGGCTGAACTAGGTATTGCTCTTGGTAGGTATATTGCCCTCCGATAGTATTGAACTGAAACTAGTAATAAATAATAATATTATTCGTTTATAAAAATTTAATCGTAATACAAGATTTCAGAAAAATGTTTTATCCTGTATATTTCTCGAAAACACATTCATTGTATTGGCAAAACAAAATAAATTTAATAAAAATACCATATTCTATAACAGTATTTGTTTAGAACAAACACAGATAGTTTTATTTGTAATGTTGTATGACGAAAATATCGAATAACAATTACCTTACTGATTACTATAGAGACTCTGCATAAATTATATAAAATAAAATAGATCGTAATAACATGATAAAAAATGTATTTATTTTTTTTTGATTGATTGATTGAAAAGGAGTGTGATCTTATATTATATTATGGGATCCCGGGGCATAATAGTACACCTATAATACTTAAATATTTCCAATATGTTAAATTCTTCACTAAAATCCTAAATTTACATATAAGAAATAGGTTAAGGATCTTAAATTTTTAAATGTTTTAATTTAAAAAAAAAAAATATATATATATATATATATATATATATATATATATATATTGCCTTATTATAATGAAAAATATGATTAAGAAAATGCCATATGTCTAACCCACACTATGAGGTATAAAGTTGGCCAGTTAAATTCATAACATGGGTACTCTCTATACCTATCTCTCTATTTTAAATCTTAATATTTATAAATAATATAAAAACATAAATTTCAAATTCTACAAATAGTTCATAAAATAAGTAATAAATTGTCAGTTTTAACTTTTCATGTAAAAAATATCCATATTTTGGTAACCCATCATTAATTTAGTCCAAATACATTGGTGTTATTTGCAATGATATATAATGAAACATTAGAAAATATACTAGATTACTTATTTTAAAGAATATAAATTCAATAAAATGAAAAAAGTATTAATAACAGAGAAAGCAAATTGTATTATTATTTTTATATTGCTGTTAGATATGATCATTTATTACATACTAACTTATATGTTACATTAAACAACTTTCAAAATAGTATTATAAAATGAAACAATTAATAATTGTAAAACAATTTAATATGTTCACTACAATAAGTAGGTATCCTATCTAATAACTAAAGTACTTCCCAACTATACTACTAGCTAATATTAAAAAAAAAATTCCTATTTCAGATTAAAAAACAAATAACAACCATATTATTATAATGAGTTTATAGTTGAATTGTATAGGGGATTTTGCAAAGAAGTTAGACGAAGAGTATAATTTCTTACAGGTGACAATACCTAGTGTCTACAAGTTTTCGAAAAGTACATTTTAGTATCATAGCTTTTTTCATTTTGTTCTTCTCATAATTGTTTTGTAACAATACGTTTATATTTCCTCTAAAATGGTTTTATATAATTGTGTAAATGTGATATTACGTAAGGAAAAGTTTTACTGGTAATCAAGACTTATAATTAATAAATACTTTTTAGAAAATACGCACTTTTTTATCGTACTCTTTTATATTACCTAATATTACTATTACAAAATCGTAATACCATTTTATTATTATTAACATAGATTTTATGATGACCTCTCTTCAATTTTTTTCGATGCATAAGATAAGTGCTATTGAAACTACAGTTTTTACATTATTTTTTTTTACTTTGGAAAATATCAAAAATTAAATTATAAGGTGTTACTTTAGTATAGAAAAACTAAAATGGTTATTTTTTTATTTTTTATTAAATTTTACTGTTATATATAAATAATATAACTCGTCGCTATTTTGTCTCTGCTTCTGGTTTTACCTCCAACACTTTCTACGCATGCTCTGGTGTACCCCAAGGTGCAGTCCTTTCTCCCCTATTGTTCGCACTATTTGTAAACTCTGCTCCTTTTATCCTCCACCATTCTAAACTGCTCATATTTGCAGACGATATGAAACTATTCCTAAAAATTAAATCTCCCTCCGATTGTAATTTACTCCAGGCTGACCTTCAACATCTTATTGAATGGAGCGACTCTCTTGGCCTCCCTTTAATTATTTCTAAATGATCTATCATGTCTTTTTCCGTCGTACCTCACCACATGTTTTTCCCTACTCCATCTGTAATACACCCTTAAATCAGGTTGACTCAATACGTGATTTAGGGTTCATATTCACCCATAACTTCTCTCCCAATAAACATATCGAGTCCATTTCCTGTAAATTTCTTAAACTACTTGGTTTCATCTCTCGCATAACCCAAGAATTTCATCTATTATCCTCTTTTATATCTCTTTATTGTTCCCTTGTCCGTCCCACATTAGAATATGGTTCTTTGGGACCCTTAAATTGCTTGTGCTAGTGCAACTATTGAAAGGGTTCAAAGGAAATTCCTTCGCCTTGCTGCTTTCCGCCTTAAAATTGCTCACCCGCCACATGATTATTCCCCTATCCTTCAAACTCTTCATCTTTCCAGTCTTGCTGACCGCAGACATATTTCTAACCTTTCCTTTCTTTCAAACCTCCTCTCTAACAAAATTGATTCCCATGAACTTATATCCCTTATAAACTTTAAAATTCCAATTCGTTCAACCCGTTCAACAATTACTTTCCTTATCCCACCTTCTCCTTCTCTCTTTCTCGATTCCTCACTTATCTTACGACTTATGCGTGCAGCCAATAATGATCCCTCTTTTACCATTAAGATATAATTACTAAGCTTACTTTCATTTATCATTAATTATTCTGTTTTTCATTATTTGTAAAAAAGCTTTGTCTTGCTAATTGTTCTTTTTGCTTTTTCTCTTACATTAAGTTATCATTCTACATTAATAATTGTACTGTATATTATTTGTTTTTTGGGCTATAGCCTGTACTAATAATAAATAAATAAATATATTCATCATATACTTATTGAAAATTTATATTTTTTGATCATTAGACACTAAAAATAAGTAAATTGTTACACTATAAATATATTGTAGTGCAGTTTAAATTATTATTGGCATGAGGGATTTCATAAGAAACCTTATAAAAAAATTAATTTCTGAACAGTAATAGTAAAGTGCAAAGAAAATAACTGTATACAGAGAAATCGTATTAATATTGTTGTTTAAATTTACTTTTTACGTATTGAGAAATATC
The DNA here is from genome assembly GCA_025469235.1 of Pemphigus obesinymphae. Classification (NCBI taxonomy): domain Eukaryota; kingdom Metazoa; phylum Arthropoda; class Insecta; order Hemiptera; family Aphididae; genus Pemphigus; species Pemphigus obesinymphae. Next base: position 7,568 of record JAIPRL010011444.1, read on the forward strand.
AATTATATGGTTAAATCCAAATGTAAATTTTAATATATATATAATTAGGTATGTAAATAATACAAAACCTTATAGGTCACTCTAGTAGTTTGATCGTTTAAACTTTAATGACGTCTTAATTATGTCGAAAACATTGACCAACATTGTTTTTATTAGTACTTACAATTTCTATATATCTTAATAAACCGAGTTCCATTTAGAATTCAATGATCTAAATTAGTTTTAAAATTCCAAATTATAATGCAAGAAATGGTTTTCACCGATGTGAGCCAAATAAACATATAAATATATATAATTATAATAATCACAAATAAATATAATTCTATAAAAAAAACAATATCTCAATTGGAAATCATTTCACGAAATTTGTCTGTTTTTAACATTTATTTTCTAATTTTTATAAAATATTTATTTTCTAATATTTATTAACATTTAAATTTGCTTAATTTAATAAAAATCCAATGAATATAAAATCAAATTTAAAGGAAAAATGAATATTTATAAAATATTGAGTAATGGATTATTAATATTTATTAAATATTTAATAAATATTTTCATGTTATTTTGGCGTATACCTACTATAGTGGATATAAATGCTGGGCCAGTGGAAAAGGGGGTTAAGGGGTCGTGTCGAACTCTAACTTGGCAAATAAGTCAAGAAAGTTGACGACCTTTTGTTTTTTGCTTATTTAACTTTTCATGGAAATATATCAATGAAATTATAATTATTCGGCAATTAATCGGTATGAATTATTTGGTAAAATATCTCCAATGAATCCCTACAAATTTTCTTAGCGTTGGAATTGTGAATACTTCACATATCATCTAAAGACAATAAAAGTCTCTTGATTTTAGAGTCTTCCCACTATAACACACAATACAGTATATATATATCTTTCTTATCCTATGTTAATGACCAATAATACGATTTTTTAATTTTCAACATAGATATTACATGAAAATTTTAACTATAAACTTTATCAAGTAGACGTGGGAAATAGCAAAAATTAGCAAAAAAATACTACTTATATATAACCCAGTATATTCAACATTTAACATTAATTATAATAATAATAATAATAATAATAATTTATTATTTATGCGAAATAATACAGTATTTAATATAGTTATAAAAATCTGAGAGCAATACATTTTATAAAATTGCTCAGAAAAATGTATTAGTCAAAATTATTCTTTGATAAATGATAATCAAATTTATTTTATGAAAATTTGTGGTTGTACCAAATATTATAGTATTTTCTAATAAAATATAAAATATATTTTATAATCGATTCATAAAAAAAATATTAGTAAAAATTGTACCTATATAATAATAAAATATTAATTAAATTAAATTTACTATTGTATTTATATATAATTAATATCTCCCACTTATTGCAATTTTAAAATAGATATGAAAATATTAATTTCATATTGAATTGAATTTATTGTTTTTAATTTCTTTCATTTAATTTAATTTTTGTACAAACGATGAAGCTAATGTTCTATTTTGAAAAGATAACCAATCTAGAGTATTTTGTATTCGCAGGAATTAGATGAGATTGCTACTAAGATATTGTATTACTTTTATTACCTCTTTTTAATTTATTTCCTTTTAATAAATACTTTTATGCAAATATTTTTTCTTTTTTAATATGCAGAATGTTTTTTTTTTAATAATTTAGATAATTTTGCAAATGTTTCATCGTTTGTATTACAAAATATATTTAGTTTTCATAATACTATTAATTCATTAGACTTTCAAATAATACATTTAAATATGAGATCTATAAATATGAATTTTTCTGAATTCTTAATAGTGATAAATACAATTAGTACCTCTTTGGATTGTATAGTATTAACTAAAGCTTTGTTTCTAGTAGTGTAATTAATTATGGTATAGATATTTTTACTTTTAATAAAAATAATCGATAATCTATTTAACCAAAATAGTGGAATAATAGACTTTATGTGATAAATTAGCAATTTCACTGAGATATTTAATAATTACTGTAATTATTTAAATTTTAAAGTAGGTAATTGCGTCAAGTATGAAATAATTGCTTTATATAGAAGCCCTAGTAATAATTTTAATAATTGTATCTAAAATAAATTCAAATAATTTAATGATTATAATAGGTGACATACCTGAATATAAATATTTTCAGTGATATTAATGATCATAATAAATTAGAATATTTCAACTCTATGGTTGTAATTCTACAAGAGTTACAGATAACAGTTCTACGTGTAACGATCATATTTTTATGAGGACTAATGCCATTAGTAAATTTCAAAATTTTACATATTGTTCAAATATTACTGATCTATATACTATTGGATTAACTATAAATAAAGTAGAAGAATTATACAACTTTAAAATAATTATTGGAATACGTTATTTTCTAAATTGTCACTTGATGATTGGAATAGTATATTTAATGAATCAAATTTCTATAAAAATGCAATACATTTTCACAATATTCTCAAAAATTATATTGCAGAATCAACATATTCTAGTAAAGATCAATTTTCTTGTTCAAATAAATTAATATTTAAACCCTGGATTACTTTTGGCCTTTTAGTCTTTATTAGGAAAAGGGAGAAATTAAGTATAAAACCTAAAAATGCACAGACTAATTTAAAAATAATTAAATACCATAAGAAACATAAAAATGAGTTATGTATATTAATAAGAATTGTAAAGAATACACATTATAAAAACTTAATTAACATAAATGTTAGAGATACTAACAAATTATGGGAAACTATTAGTGATATATTCGATAGAATTAAGAAAAATAAAGTTAAGAGTAATATTATTAAATTTGAATATACAATTATCAATATTACTGAGATATCAGTTATATCATGTTATTTAATGAATAGTTTTTTTAAATTAGGTACTAATATAGCTTTATCAATTAATAAAGAGTATTATTATTTATATAAATATAATACAAGTAATTCCAACTGTTATAATTCTGAACTTTATGCTTTATTATTTAACGATTTTACGGAGACTGAAGTGCAAGAAACAATTTTAAAACTAAAGAATGGTAAATCTTTTGGTTTTGATATGAAATTTTCAGAATTTCTTAAATCATTGCGTCTACAATTATTAAACCACTAACATATTTTATTAATTTGAGTTTCAATTCGAGAATTTACCTAAAAATATATAAACAATCTGTTATCATTCTTGTATTTAAAAATAGTGATATCAATAAAATTTCTAATTATCGACCCTATTGCTTTAATATCAACTAATAGTAAAATATTTGAGTATTTTGGGAAAAACCTATTTGAATATTTTTGGAAATTAAAAAATTATATTAATTGCAATCAATTTGGTTTTAGAGAAGATATGAATACTAATGAAGCATTTATTTTACTCTCTAATTATATTTATTATTCACTTGATCAAGAAGATAAATGATCAGGTATATTTATTATTTTACAAAAGCATTTGATTCTCACACCATATTAATATCTAAACTCCAAAAATTTATAAGTGAAAATAATTTTTTAAACTGGTTTAAGTCGTATCTGAGTGTACTCGAGTCGTATGAATTAATGACTTAGTGAAGTTAAAGTTGTTAGGTTTGGAGTACCACAAAGTAATATTTTGGGGCCTATAATATTTTTAATTTACATTAATGATCTATTTATACTTAATTTGTTAGGAAAGGTATTAGCTATACTGCACTATTTTTAAAGGGGAAAATTCGACTAATTTAAATTAGCAGCGAAGAAAGATTTTACTAGGTACAATAAAACATTGGAACTTGGCTAATTCATCTTCATGTAATATAAATAAAACGGTTTTTATTTTTATTTAAATTTTCTTATGAAATATCTCTTTATCTAAAATAAGTATATACATTAAAAATCATTCGCTTACCTTTTTAGGGAAAGAGAATTTTGAATCTGACTGTTTATATTAAATCGTGTTACTAAAGTAAAATTTCTAGGAATTTATTTTGAAAAAGATATGAAATGGAAAGCACAAATAGAAATCAATATAAATAGGATGAAAAAATTATATTTTACTTTTTGTCGTAGTTGTCAATTCGTCTGATTAACGCGTACGGCAACACAAAATAATAATACGAACTCTAATGTTTGAAAAATATGTTTTAGCAAAGGCGGTCGTTTTCTCCATTTCCTATCATTTTATCCAAAAACCATCACGTAACCGATTTAATCTCCGTCATCAACATCATTATCAACTGCATACTAGAGTTCAGTCAGTGTTGTAAATGCTGCGCAGCAAAACTTCCGTTTTTTTTTTTGAGGACAATCCACGGTTTGTCGCATCATACATTTCTGTGTACATTGTAAAATCAGCCAAATGAAACCAGCTATCCAGCAAATGGGCCATCTATCAACTGCGAGATTCATACTTTCTCGATCATTTGAAGTGACTGGAGTTATAGTGGACCATTTTATAGCAAACAAAGTATGTTACTTCACTCTGTAACAACCAAAGGATAAATCTGTTTATTTGTGTGCTTCTCCACAAGCAGTTTATTTAGAGATAGTATCCGACCTAAGAATTTCCACATTTCTGGTAGCTTTAAAAAGGTTTGTGAGCCGTGGATAACTATGTCGGGAAATATACTCAGACAATGCAGAATCCTTTAGAGGTTTGGATAATGAATTAAAGATATTATGGGAATCAAACAAATACCAAGATATAGTACAGCAATTAAATTTAACATTATTCCTCCACTAGATCCTCTTCAAGGTGGTCTATGGAAAGTTGGAATTAAGTCGACAAAACATTATTTAAAGTTAAATTATTAATTGGTATTGTCGTTCTGACTATTGAACAATTCAATACTGTTTTATGCCAGGTAAAGGCCTGTCTGAATTCAAGTGATGTGTCGACGTCGTATCAGTCAGTGAGGTAAAATAACACAATTATTGTGGCCGTAATTATTTTTTTATGTTCCGGCCAGGACCGGGAACGTGTGATGGGTGAGATGTGGCGGCCGTGGTAATAGAGTATCAATTTATTTCATTTCTTCCCTTATAATGATCAATTTAATATTTTAACTTTCAAAAAGGAACACACTCACACTTAATAGTTTCTTTTCCTAGCAATAATTTTCCCATTTTAATTTTAATTCTCTCTTTCTTTCATTCCCTCAAATACAGTATAAATAACAGTTTAATAGTCATTTAATTTCAACACCATACAAATTAATATTAATATACCTACTCAATAGCAGCAATTTGTTCATAATCACCGTCTAAATTATTGGTCGTATATCCGACGTCGCCCAGAACTTTTTATTAAAATATGTATTATTTGGTCAAGTACCCGATCTTAACGTGTGTTGCCGCGGTAAACGCCACAGCACGTTGACTTCGGGTAGGTATTGTACCCAGTGGGGGTCCAGGGGTACTGGACCCCCCCAGAACCAAAAAAAAAAGAGTAAAGATACTGAAATATATGCCAAGATAATAGAATACACGTTAACTATAAGTACAAAATAATAAATTAATGGAAGCAGATATTATATAGGTATACTATATGTAACAATATAGTCTATATAGGTAAATTCCAATAGTTCTTGAAACACTATCTTATCGCAAGAAATCAACAAGCGACACACGCCGTTGTTCAATTATTATTATTATACAACATTTTTTTCATATTTTGTCACTGAACGGTGAACAACTGCGACGTCTGCGACTACAATTCACTAAAATACCTATGTAAGTATTAAATATTTGGAAACCCGAAAACGATTTTCAATTTCCAATTACTATGAGTTGTAAAAAAAATTTAAAATTTCAATATTCATGGTTGTCTAAATTTACTTGGTTAGCGTATTTCTTAAAGTTCGATGGCGCCTTTTGTAAATTTTGCGTTATATTTGCCAACAATGAAGCAGGAATTAATTCCCAACCACTTGGCGCTCTAGTAAAAAAACCATTTCGTAATTGGAAACATGCTATTGAA
>JAIPRL010011445.1:0-13539 GCA_025469235.1 Pemphigus obesinymphae
TATCACAAAGTCAATTTCAAAACCAGCCATATACATAAAAACTAAAAAAAATGTTGGCAACAAAAACAGCTATATAATGAAATTTGCAACAAAACCAGCTATATCAAAACTATAAATGTATATTACTCGTGTTATAATATTTTTATAAAATAAATATTCATACACAGTATGTATATACTCCAAACATTTGATTTCATATTTATTTCAATATCATAGAGTAAATTTAAACACTTATTTCGGTTTTTTGTTGTTCCTGAAAAATTTCAAAAGTTGGTTTTAGCTGGTTTTGAAACTACACGCCTATTTATTATTATTGCATAAAACGCGCGACCGACGATCCACGCGTACGGATCATGCCGTACGTGACTATACAAAAACGCGAGCGTGTCAAACGTTTGTATGAGAAACAACACATTACAAACAATATATTTTGCATAGGTACGTGCGTATGAAACGCTGCGTACGAATGTAAGATACGTATGGCTGTGAAAGGGCCCTAAGATATTAAAAAGATATAAAAAAAATGTTCTAAAATGTATACTTTATACAAGTTATTTTTTGATTCTCTTAATAGTATTCTTAAGCGCAAAGAAAACTTCCGAAAATAACCAAAAATTGTTATAAATAATAGTATCAGCCTCAAGGCAATTTATACAAAATATTAACTATACCAGTGTATCAATGTAAGTTTATACTAAATAAAAAGAACAATTCGGTGGTTGGTTCGTGGGTTCACAATTGGTGGGGCAAAAATATTTTTCCTCTTTCCTATTGCCCCATCTTCATAACTTACCTTTGATAAATGTATAATATTATGTTCTATACTCCTATATAACCAATTAATAAAACAAAATATTATAATAAAAATAATGGGAAATGGCAGAAAATGTGAAAAATAGTCAAATACATATTTAAAGTGATTTGCAATTATTTGACTGTATTTTGAAGTCGATCGACCAAAATGAAAGGGGCTGGCCAACATTTTGAAAAATCGAAAAAAGACATTTAAAGTGATTTGCAATTATTTGACGGTATTTTGAAGTCAATCGACCAAAATGAGGTGGGCTGGCCAACATTTTGAAAAATCAAAAAAGACATTTAAAGTGATTTGCAATTAGAGAAATCTAACTTGCAATTATTTGCAATTAATTTGCAATTGTTTTGTATTTATTTGTAAAAAAATTAGGGAAGGTAAGGGGGCCAACTTCATAGACATCTCCTTTCCCCAAAAAAATGTAATGCTGGAGCCGCCACTCGTATGTACCTATACATTTAAAAAAACAAACTTACCTACATACATTAATTATAATTTGTAATATTGTACATTTAAAGTGTATTGTATACCTACTAAAAGTAACATTGTTCATACAGTTTTACATGATTATAAAAAATACTCATCTGCAACATTATTAGAGTAAGGCAAAGATAAAATACAAAACAAAATATATTTTAGGTTCACAATTTATTTGAAAAAAATAATTAAAAATTAGAATTACTAGGTAATGAATTACAATTTATATTAGGTTACATTAAAATTAAAATTATTGATCAATTTTATTAGCTAAAACAATATATTAATAAATTATTTAAATCACTAGGTATGTTTCCTTTTATTTTGATCCGCAAGATTCCAACTATAATCGCTTAAAAATACTAGAAATATTAGAATTTACTTAATGGATTGCTTATAGCAGAGTATTTGTGTGAATTCTAAACTTAATTGGTAAATAAACAATATGTAAATCAAAACTCACAGAACAAAAAAAAAAAGAAAAATAGTAATAAAAATAATTTGGATAGAAGTGGTTTTAAAACATAATTCAGAATGTACCTATCTCATAAATTTAAAATCATAAATTGAATAATACTAGGTGATTAAAAATTATAAAATCACATAGATAATGTATACAGGGTGTTCAAAAAGTTTGGATAAGTGCGATTTTCTCCTTTCCTAATAACAATTTTTGAATTCTGATTTTTGTATATTATTTTGGATTATAATACGCATATTTGAAGATATTTTTCAATATTTAGTCCCCCCTTAATTTATGAAATAAAGATATCAACTTTAGCTTTTTAAATGACAACCCCTATTTTATTTTCATATTCATATAAAGATCAAAAAAAAAAAAAAAAAAAAATATGACGTTTGAAATTTTAATTTTGAACGTGCCATTTTTCCACAAAACTTATTTGAAAATCGAAAGAAAATGTATTTAGTACGCTTCTTGCTGTATTATTACACTTGCGTAGGTATTGATAAATAATAATTCAACCGATAGTATCTACTGTTTTGTCGAACAGATGAAATTCCATACACATGTATACGAGACGTGTAATTGTGTACACCTGCGGTGCGGCGTTTAATGTGATATCATTGAAATCATTGAAGTAATTTTAATCAGCAACGTTGGTAACTATACGTTAAGCATAGCATTTTTACGTCATGAACCTAAATACAATTTTCGATATCTTCAACATCTGTTGTTATGCCATAATTAGATTTAGTTTTTTTCCTTATCCAATTATGTAAAGCACAACTAGCCTTTACGATCTTCACAACATTTCTTGGCTTAAGACCAATTGCTCTTGAAAATAGGGTGAAAACAATTTGTTAATATACCAAACTTATTTCCACTTATTCTTCGTGTTCTATAATGTCTATAATTATATATGCGCTCCTTAAGACTCTGATTTGGATGCCTAGAAAATGGCCTCATCAGATATTTTTTAGTCGGGAATGCTTCGTCTCCTAGTATAACACTATCTTCTGGTAAATCTAATTAATTTTTTAATATAGTAGCATTTAAAGTCGATTTCCCAAAAATTCCTCCATCTGAAGAACTTCCATAGCTCCCTACATCTATGCAAGTAAAATTGTAATCATCAACCAAGGCAAGTATAACTATGCTGAATTGATTCTTAAAATTAAAGTAAAGTAAACCAGAATCTTTTGGACACTTTATGACAATGTGTTTGCCGTCAATTGCCCCTATACATAGGGGCTGTAAAAAATTTCATTTGGTATTAAATTCGTTAATAATTATTTTTTCCCAGTCTGTTTTCTTCTTGGGTACCTTAAAACAAATAAAATAATGCTTAATAATTAGATATACATATAAAAACATTTTTCATCAAAAATAATATAACTTTATAATAAAAAACGACTAAAAATTTAAAATTAATTTTTTTCTATATTCCTTGCTAAAGCATATTTTTTTTTAGAACCTGAATGATAAATTACTAGTGGATAAGGAATGTAAAACTACAGATGTCTGTGGTGCAACAACTACACAGTATACACAGTTGTCAACGTCAAAATGGGTTATTAGTAATGAAAAGTTCATTTCATCTAAAAAAACCGAAAAAAAGTGACACACTACGAGAGGCATTGGACACATTAAAAAGTTCGTCAAAATGTGTTAGATAATGAGGACACCCTATTTGGCCAGCAAATTGGTGCTCAATTAAATAAGTTGTCATTGAGAAAAGCCATTGAAATTCAACAGAAAATTAAAAATATGTTAGCAGAAGCTAGACTTATTGAATTAAGTACACCAGATACTAGTATCGATAAATCAAGTATTGGTTTATTTCATAATATGCGTTATGGTGAACAATGCATAGGAGATTGTTATGGTAATGCATACATCCATGAGGTAACAGTAGAACACTACTATGATAATGATGTACAAGAGTCATCCGAAGAAGAAGTAGAAGTAGGAATGACACATTTCATCAACTGGTGAAATCAGCATATTTTTATTTTTATTATTTGTGATATACCTACAGCAGTTTTATTTTTTATTTTATAGATGTTAGAATTATAAATAAAATATTTTTTTGTATATAACATATATTTCAAATGTATTATGATGTGCTTTAATGTACCAAAATGATAGTTATTTTATTTATGTTATTATTAATTTATTTGTTTTAAAAAAAAATAAATTATTAATTGTTTCTTTATTATGCCTTCAATATGTCTAAATTGTGCACTTAGATAACAGTTTTTATTACTTGTGTGAAATTCTTTAACTGCTCAAATATAGCGTCTAAGATTTCCACTAAAAAAGAGCTAATTGTGTTCTTTGGGACTTTATATAGGTATTGCAGGGAGGATAATGAATCGCCAGAATCTAAATAACGGAGAACTATTTGCAATTTCATTGTTGCTGAAATCGTATTTCTCATGGTCGTATTTTGCTTTTGAATAATAGGCCCAACCTGAAAATATAAGTAAATATTAGGATATAAAGATATTTACTATGCAAGAAACATTAACTAAATTTTTATGGTATAATTATAAATAATAAATTATGTTTACCTTTTCCAGTAGTTCATTGAACATTGGATAGTCAATTCGAAGAAAGTTACAAAAAGACCGGGGATCTTCCAACTACAACTTTCTTAGTAATGTTTCAGATGCACCAAATTTATTCCTAAGCATTACCCACCTACTAACCCATTCACGTTTCTTTTCATACTTTCTTCTCAATTCTAAAACTATCTCTTCTAACACATCCGCAGCTGCTTTTAAAACGCAATTATTTGCCATTTTGGGTGACTGAAGACAACTCTTTCTGGTTAAGTCTGGATTTTAGGTAAAAAAAAGATAAAAAAGTAACTAAAGGGATTACGGATATGACTAATAATATTATACTTATAAGAAAAATTATCACAACACTATGCTGTTTAATGTCATGACACTCATATATATGTGTGAACAATATACGACATTTCACGTCACGGCATTGAATTTCGAATAGTGTCATGCAACTTACTGCCGTGACATCAGTGTCGTCGCGTGAACAAGACTTTAAGCAGTACACTGTTTCCAGAACAGTACGATCATCAAACGCAACGACTGTTTTCGAAACGCTCACGTTGATTGCATCTTGGAAACCACACTCCGAGATTATCATTAGAGCATTTGGACTGCGTGATTCGTCGCGATCAGCCGTTGCGGCCAGTCATACCTTGGAAACCGTACCTTAACGGCGCAAATTAATTAATTCATAAAAGTTATAATGGATAATCGAATAAACGATTCAAAAAATAAACTTTTGGCTTAATAAGTGTGTAAAAGAAAATGTTTAAAAATAATATGAGGTATATAAAAGAGTATAATATATAAGTCCTACTTATTATTATTTTGATTTCGTAAAATTAATAAAAACATTCGATATAATATTAAATTTTTTAGATTTCTAGTTAAACTACAAAATAATTATTTAAATAGTTTATTAATTAACTGAATTAATTATTAATTTATGATTTCCTTTATGAGAAACAATACATATTAATATAGCAAAAAATCATTAAAAAAGATTTTGATGTATTTTATTTAAATTTATGTAAATTTATATCGACATCCATTGATATTAATATTATTAATCATTTTTCAGGAAATTTACGAAGTAATATCGATGAAGGTAAGTATTGAAAAATTCGAATGTACTTGAAAAGTATTGAATCCAATGAGTTTTAATTTAACATAATGTTACAGTTAAATTATTTATAATATTCATTATAGTTAAAGTTATAAATTGAGTAGGTATGCATAGTCCCAATATAGTCAACTGATAATATAGTATGTTAACATTCTATAAGTCAACCTATTACCAAAATATATTTATGATCATTATCCGACCTTCCATTCGTTCATAATGTTAAGTATATAGAAAATTACATGTATTAAAATTATTGTATTTTTAAACTACTAAAATCTTTTATAAAATTAGAATTTTGGACAAAAACGAAAGTTAAATATATAATTGGTAATAAGTTGATATACTATATTATCAGTTGGTTAGAAAGTTATAGAAAATGTAACATCTTCAAGTAGGTACCTTTTTATAATACATGAATTATTGTATATTTTGAATTTCAATTAAAAATATGTAAACACACTCACGATAATCGTTCTTCCCTTAATACATTAATTTAACTAGAAAATTATGAAACTTAAAAGTTATAAGTTAAGTTAGTTAAGTTATTAGAGTGATGTACTATAATAACAGTTACTTGTACACAGTATAAATGACATTAATTACAATTATATACATTTATTTTATTTTTATTTTTAACGTACGTAGGTACTTTATTTTGAAACGAGATGAACAATCGAGTATTGACAAAATGTCAAATTATATGTTGTGAGATCTATAATTTGGTTTCACGAAATGTATGTCTTTGAAATATGATACCCAGAAATGAGGACTATTTCTTGGTATTTTTTTATTACATTTAAATATTAGAATATCGTTAACAAATTTATTGTAGTAACGAAAAATATTGTTTACTTTTAAATTTTGAGCGAAGTGAAGAATGTACCTATTGGTTTACAATGATGTGTTTTTATTTTTATGCCTATTTAAATTTTATACTTTGATCATTACATGGTTTATTATTTTCGATTGACGAATCGTATCTAGTTAGTATTTTAAAAAGGTCATTTTGTGATTTACCTTATGGTTTTTAACGCATAAAGAAAAACAGCTGAAAAATTACATAAAATCGTTAAGAGGACGTCGTACGTACACTTGTCTGTAACTAACGCTCCACAGATCGCGCTGCACGTCGTATCGGCGCATCTCTCCCAATACACCGAGCACTGTCCTGGTAACCGGTGGTACTCGATTAATACTTACAGTGGGAGCAGCTCATTAGTCTGAAATAGGTATTTGTCATACTATTTATATATTATGTTTAACTTTGCTCGAATACACGGAAGTTGGATATCTATAATAACGCGGCCGCGGCCGGAAACACGTAGGACGTAATACATACCTACTGGAAAATTGTCTTCGGAACTCTAATGACTGCAATAAAATAAATCAAATACAATTGAATAAACCTATATAAATTAAATTATAAAAATATAATTTTTTATTCAATTTTCAAGATTTAAATCCATATATATTTTATACATATAAAACTTTGAAAACAGATAGATATTATTATATCTAACATGAAAGAATTGCGTACACCTACCTATATGTCTTTTATTTTATTTTAATTAATTTTTTACCATAGATAGAGGTATATGTTTTATTCATGTCTACGATTGTGGTGTAAATAATACAATAATAATAGCCTAAAAATATAATATTAGAATAATTACGTTATTTTTCTTGAACGATTGTGTAAAGCTTATCTATTAATGGTATTAATCCAGTGTTTATAGTACCTATCAATTTATTTTAATTTTCAGCACAATATTTTGCATACAGACTCAAATTACAGAACAAATTAACAAATCTATATGTTTTTTATTTATTTTCAATACTGTGTAGGTACATTAATTATTTAAAACAATTTAGTTTTAATATCTTTGAGCCTTTTTGGCTTTATGACACCATTAGTCTATATTTGTACAATAGATCGAATATTTCTGGGAGTAGACACTGCAAATAAAAACAAATGTGTATTATTATAATATGTTATATCCAGAATAAAATAAAGAATATTAAAACAAAACTATATCTGCTGTATGCCTATAATATTTATTATATTATTTATGTTTATACTCACTTTTTTAATTTATCCACCATGTTATACAGCCAAAAATCCTGGTCATAATAAATTTCTTAAACCGATGTCCATTTTGGTGTGCATATAATATAATAACACATATTTCTTTCTGCAATATGAAAATGCCCCTGAACTTGATAGTAGTATTTATGACTCTATGGTACCCTTCATTTTACAGTTATCTTATTTGTCTCAAAATCATTTTTTCGTAATTAATTTTCAACATTGGATCATATAATATAAAAAAAATCTTGTTCTTATGAACAATATTTTTAACAAAAATTACCAACAATTGCTCAATCATGATTATCGTAATTTTTTCCTTACATAGTTTTTCCATAGCTTCAATTGTAATGTTGAGACAAACATAAAGCATCAACATCAAGCCTTTTGGAGTTGAATCTCTACTCTCTTGGTTCAGCTCCTATCTGTCTAAAAAAAAACAGCAGTGGGTTAAACTGTTTATGCTTAAATCGAAAAATATTGTACAATCATCGAGTGTTTCTTACCATGTAGTATTATCTCCCCCTTCAATAATACTAATGTCTGCTGATAATATGAAATTATTCATAAATATTAAATCTAGTCTTGATTATTTAAAATTACAGGCAACCATGGATCTATTGGTTAGTTGGGGTGAAGGTTTTAGCCTTAACATATCCAAATGCCATGTCATGAATTTTATAGGTTTTATTAACTACACTAAATTTAACTACTTAATAAATGAGTCTGCAATTTTAATCCTTAGTGAATTAGTTCGAGATCTTGGTCTTGGTCAGAACTGTTCTTATGTATGAGATTGCTTTAATGGGATCCATAGACATCTTGTGAACTTCAAATAATTGAGTGAGTGCAAAGAAAATTCTTGGGTTTCAACGCTTTTCTCTTTAATATCTGTTGTAAGTGACTTAAAGCCTATTAGTCAGCTATTTGGCTTAAATAGTCTGTTGGATTGACGCAAACAGTCAGTATAAAGTTTCTCAAAAAAGTTACATCTGGTTTATGTCGATTCACTACACTCTAGGAAATATATATTTTAGGGTGCTTATCCGTCAGTTGAAAATTTTTACTCCCTTTATGGTACTTTTTTTTTGCTACTACCTAGTTAATTTTATAGTTCCTAGTATAATGCATGTCGCCATTGAAATTCAAGATTTAACGAGTGAGCAATTTGTAAAAAATTGTACATTTGCTTATTTCTAAGGGTTTTATCTAATTAAATTTTGTAATTAATTTATTTGGTTAAAACACCAATTCCTGTATAAATAAATGCCAATCAAAAATAAAATTTTTTTTTTCTTTTTTAAACAAAACATTTCTTTTCAAACTGTAAGTTATGATAGTTATTGAGTGTGTCGATGGTGAACTGTATGTCATCGGTAACCCTTACAATACCATGAAGTATATATTATTTTGACTCCGTCATATTGGTTAAAACAATTGATATATAAAATATAAATTAATATTTTAGATTTCTAGTTAGACTACAATAAAATTATATAATTGTTCACTAATTAACAGAATTAATTTATAATTCTTTATACTCCCTTTGTCAGAAACTTTAAAATATATTTTATAGCAAAAAACCATTATAAAAGATTTATGATATATTTTATTTAAATGCATGTAACATTTATTCCGACATAATTTTTAATTTTTCGAACACAACTAAAAACAAGCTGAGAAAAAATATTAATTTTTAATATAAAATTTTAAACGTCTTATCAAAGTAATGAAATGTTTAATTCAATATTATTAATTTGTGATAAATATAAACATATCATGAATACCAAAACGAATTTTAAATGTTGTTTTCTTGGTAAATTTTTATCAATAATAATAATATTATTAATTCGTTATAAATTTCAGAACCTGTAGTGAACTACGAAGGCAAGTATTGAAAATAAATTTACTTGAAAAGTACGGATATTAATCTGTTATGTCATAATTTAACATCATGTTACAGTTAAATTATTTACATAAGTTAAAGTTATAACATTGGTTAGGTTTACATCTAATATAATCAACTGATAATATAAGAAGTTTATGTATAAAAAATTATAAATTTATTTTTATTATAAATATATAAGTTGTATGTAAAATATAATGGTCATAAATAATATGATGTATTGAAAATATAGGGTATTACACATAATACCATATGTAGATCCGATACCATGGCACCCGCACTTCAAAAATTCCATTTATTGACTATACAATATTATATACTTTATTTTGTACTATTTTGTACAAATTTCTAATCATCCTAAAAATCATATTTTTGTGTGGATGCTGAGGTAATGTTACTTTGACACCTTCAACGTGAAATATTAGTCCGATTTAAAATTGAACTATACAGTATTATGTACCTACTTTAATTTGTAAAATTTTGTACAATAAATCTGAACTTTGTACAAGACTCCAAATATCCTTAAAACCAATTTTTTGTGTGGGTGCAACGTGAAATATGAGTCCGATTTAATTTTCAACTATATAGTATTATGTACTTTATATTCCACGATTTTGTACAACCAAAATAATATGAAATTCTTGTAAATTACTATCCTCTGTATTATTTTGCATGTATGAATCATTTTTATCTTACAATGTTTTTTCATCAAGTATCTCTTTATCATTTTCACGTAGTTTATCACATTGAATGTAAGGTAATAAACTTTTTTTATCAAACAATTGTCATTCGTAGTATTATTTTTAAGTATTAAGTAATCGTTTCTATAATAGGAAATCGATTTTTTTTAAAAATCCAAAATCGGATCTTTGAGTTGGTGATATCTCGGCAGGAAATGGCCGTATCGATATAGTTCAAATATCTACCCCCTTACCCCATTAGATTAAAACCCCGATCGAATGGATTTGCCATTTTTTAGGTAAAGGGACCGGGAAGAGATTTATGTAACAGCCTTTCCGATAAGGACCAAATTTTGGAAGCTCGTAAAGAGCATCTCTTGTATAATGCATATAAAATTGAATTGAAAAATTTTCATTTCCCGTCGAAATACAATATTGCATCTCTTAAAATTAGACATCGGTTGCCAGATGAAAAAAGTGTACATTTCGAGTAGAAATAAACGTTTTCCATGTTTACTATATTCCTTCACTAGGGGTATAAACACTCGTTTGGCCGTATTTATTATTATTTTAAAATTAGCAATTTAATCATTTCAACATTTAAAAAAACAACTATATCGTGGAATTGTAACGACTAGTTGCAAGCTCGTTCCCGATTTCCGATTAAAAAAAAAAAAACAATTATAATTTCTGCTATGTATTGTAAAGGTCTCCGACCGAAGCAAGTTAACTTCCGACGTCCTGATTTCATCCACGCGATCGCAAAATCTTATTTTTTGTTTTCGATGCTTAATTAAAAAATTCAGGTTAATAACAATAAAAAATCGAAAATAGTGAGGTTTTAACTACATACGAAATTACGTACTCGTTAATCGTAAATCCTTCAGTCGGCCAATTCTCTAACAACGCTCACGGTCACTTCATCGAAACCGACGTGCGACGCCTCGACGAGCGACAAGGACCTGCTTTGTTTCAAGGCCTCTTTAATTGTACCGATCGGGTAGTCCTTGGTTGCCATATGCTTCATATATTGTAGAGCCGTGGTAACCATGCCAGATATTTGATGACCATGATGTAGGACAAACAAGGTCGTAACAACGTAATTTTCATTTTAATGATATCTTATGATTCTTTTAATCAAATCTCTGTCAAATTATTTTTTGGAGTTTTGCAATATTTAAACAAAAACTAAATTATGATTCGAAACGCAGTTTTGCGTGGAGTGCTCTATTCCAATGTTGTAAGTATTGCGGGTTCTGAAGTAATGTTACTCCAGTATCCTCAAAAAAAAAAATTGATTTGGAAAATATTTGGAGTTTTGTATACAATTTAAATTTGTTGTAAAAAATTTTACAAAATAAAGTACATAATACAATATAGTTGATATATGGAATTTCCTAAGTGTGGGTACGAGGGTAACAGTTGAACAGTGAAGAAAAATCGTGTCAGGAACATTTTGAAAACTACGTAACCAGAAATTCCGATTGACGTTTTATCGTGAATTTACTATTTAAAGAAAGTCCATCGCAATTAGGTGACTCGTATAATTTGCATTACGAAAATTGTTTTCTTTAGAATAACGCTTAATGCGAGAGTCAAATATATTTATTTATAATCAATTTAAACAATTTATGAATGAATACATTTGATAATAGTTCAATCGTAGGAAATGATCACTTTTATTTACCGCATACATTTGTATTAAACGAAAATAGTCAAACAACAAAGTTATGCATTGTATTTGATGGATCAGCCAAGTCAAGTTCCAATTTATCACTAAACAATATACTGATGAAAGGTTTCAAAATACAGCCCGATCTTTTCGAAATTGCCGTGCGTTTTCGTACGTATAAATCATTAAAACGAATTTAATTATATTAACATAATTGTGGTATTCATTTCTAATTTAATACAGTCCACTAAATAACCGAAATCCGTACTTGTGATTAAACAGCTAACATTTCAAACTCTAAAAATATGTCAAAGTTTCTCCCTTTCGTTGTTATTTCAATGTCAATATAAAAATAATATCTATTATGTATAGAAATATAGGTGAACTAGAAACCGGGTGATGAAAAATATAATAAAATTACCATAATATAAATAATGTTATTTTTTCGATATCAATCGGTCAAATATCTAGACAGATTTCAATCGGAAACAATTGATAGTGAATTTTAGCAGGTTTTTATTTTACAAAAATTAACCAGAATTTTTAATTTAGTTTATCGACTGCACTTAGTTGAACATTAATTAAAATTCATCTAGATTTCAAAAATATATTACCTACCTATACTTAGGTATAAACTATAAACTCGAATATTGACTCTAGCTTAAATATTTTTGGATTTTTACTTCTGGAAAAATTTCAATTAGAGTTTATAATATTTAATTTCTCGTACTGACAATTTTTGCATTCATAAAATAGTATCAATTCAACATTATAAAAAAAAAATAGTACTGTAATAAATTAATAAAATAAGTATTGAAAAAATACGATTAAAAAGTAAAATTGGATTTGTCACACTGAAAATATTATATAAAAACTATGATATAACTAATAATAATTATTGAATCAATAAATAATCTATTTTTGAAATTATTTTGTTAATATTACAATAAATTATGAACTTAATAATAATTAATTACTATTATAATGTCCGAACAATAAAAAAAGTATATTGTTATTCTATTAAACGTCTATATTATTTTATCTTCTCAACAGTTAATTATGCCTTCATAATATATAAACAATAAAGTGGTTTTATTAAACCATTTACTTTATATGACGATAAATATTTAAAAATTACAATTAAGCAATTTTCAATTAAACAAAAATTTTTACCAGAGGGAATAGGGAAAGGCTAGAAATAAAGTTAAGTGGGGATGTGGTGTGACAAGTAGAGAAATTGAAGGGTCCAGTGTAAGTCAAAATTTTCGAAAAATCGTTTTATCGTGGTTTCTGAATAAGGAAAATATGCTGCACATTTCGGTGTAACAAACGAGTATGTCCGATTATTATTAGATACGGAGATATCAGCAAAATGGACTTACCAGGTTTTTACATTTCAGTGCAAGAATCTGGTATGTCCGGACATACATGGTTTTTGCACCGAAACTAATTTTGTTGGTTGTACTGAATGTGTTATCATATGATATTATTTTATTAACAATTAATTATTATTTGTGATAAAATATATTGTTTTTATTTAATATTATGTTAGTTAATATTACCATATAATAGAGATGGGACTAATCGTTCATTTTAGTGAACTAGTTCATCGTTTATCGTTCATTTAAATGAACTAGTTCAATGAACGAACTGTACGTCGTTCATTGACCGACTATATTCGGTTAATCGTTCATCGTTCATTGAACGACTATATTCGGTTAATCGTTCATTGTCACCGTAGT
>JAIPRL010011446.1:0-13539 GCA_025469235.1 Pemphigus obesinymphae
GATAAGTAAATTTATAAAATTAAGAAACATTTTGAACTCTTGTCTCCCCACAAGCTTAGGCTTTTGGAGACAAATTTTTACGCATTATATTATTATATTATATTATTTATTTATATTTATTATAGAGAAAAAATAAACATTATATGATTAAAATTTAAAAAAAAATAAAAAATATGCAAATATAGTTATATTTCGATCCGTAATAAATGTATATATCGGTTATTCCGTAAGTAGTTCGATAGTGGATAGACTTAAAAATCCTACAGGTTTCCACGTGGATAACTGCAGGATATATGAGCGATAATCCGGGAATAAGTCGATCGGACTTACTGTGCTCGGATTGTATTACGAACTCGAACCTCGTTTCATTCCACTGGATAAATTTTACAATATTTTGCCTTGTTATTATTGTATAGTTTTTGTAAAGAAAATATTTTTTATTAATTATATTTTCTTATCATGATTGTATATTATGATATGCCATAACTTTCTTATCTAGTTAACTTTCGCATGGTTAAAATCAAACCATGAAATTATGGGCGATAACTGATAAGGGTGATAACAGAATAATATTATATAAGAATGTTGAATGTGTAGGTTAGCCTAACCAATTGTGAATTTTGTGATTTTCATTTAAAGGAACTTTTTTTTTTTTTTGTTGAAATGTCGACAATATCGAAAAACAGTATAAAAATCATTTTGTTGTAAGTGTAAACGAAATTAAACGCATCTCTATAATAGCAGTAGGTACAGATACTTCATCTGCTTCCACGCTAAATAATATAAAAATATGAAGAAACTATAGGCATTTTTTTTTTTTTTTTGCTTATTTGCGTTTTAAAGGAAGTGATTCTGAATTTAGTCTGCAAACTATTAATTATTCAGTATTTAATCGGTAAAATCAGAAAAAAAAGTAGATGATCTTTTTTTTACGACCTCCCACAAATATTTTTCAGCACCGGCTCTACCTACTGAGAGATTTTATAGTAAATAGGATTTTGAGTGGGTACTTAAATAGTTCAGATAACTTCGACAACCGAACGGGAATGAATCGAAGACATAACAATAATAAAAACAATATTTAAACATTTCAGTCCAATTAGAACTGGATGTTTAAGTACACTATAACGGACGGCGGCGGGCACTGTAGAATAATATTCGATGGCAAACGCGAAAAACGGACTGTTTGATAACGGCGAAATGGAAGATCCGTGGAGATTGTTTTTTCACGACGAAAAGATTATCGAATATTTCGTGATGTTTGCGTGCCAAAACTGCGAGCTCGAAAATATCGAGACTCCACACAACAGTCGGGGATCGTTGACAATGATTATTCTACAGGATTTTAGTTTTGACCGTGGAAAAAACGGTAAATGTTCAATTTAACGAATAAGATTATTACCATAAAATAAAAAAACGCGATTCCATAAAAATATATTATATAGGTACTCTTATTTTGTATATACGTATTTCGATAACGATGTTATCATCTTCAGTACACAATAACGACTGACAAGTACTCTAAATCATCTTCTTCTTCTGGCCACACTACTCTCTAAGAGTTTTAGCCGTCACTACAATATCCCGCCACTTTTCTCTATCTTGTACAACTTTATGTCAATCTTCTATGCCTATTGATTTTAGGACTTCCGTCACACCATCAATCCACCTCTTTCCGGGTAGACCCCCTCGGTCGTTTTCCTACAGGTTTCCATTCGAAAGCAACCCGTAAAGGGTCGTTTTCTTCTCTTCTTAGGATATGTCCTGGCCATTGGATTCTTTGACCTTTGATGAAATTCGTTACTGGGGCCAAATTCATCATTTCCTGCAGTTCCCTATTGTATCTTCTTCGCCAACTTCCCACATTCGTATCAAACACAGGGCCGCGTATTTTTCGCCATATCTTGTTCTCTAATGTTCTTAGTCTCCTCTCCGTAGTCGCCGTTATAGTCCAGGCCTCGCATCCGTATGGGTCTTATAATTGACACATATAACCTCGTTTTGGATCTTCTCGAGAGCGTTTTGGAGTTGAGAAATTTCTGTAATGCGAACAATGTTTTTTCCGCTTTGTTTACTCTACATCATAAACGAGATTATTATCTCTATTATAATATAGGTATTTGAGTAAATCTAATTGTTCTAGTTATATCTGTATTATACATTTATACATGGTTGGTACCTGCGCGACGCTCGCGTGTTATAAATAACATCGATAGTAGTATAATAATGTACTCGTATCATCGAAAAGAAAAAAATCGGTCCAAAATCGATAGAAATTCGATTCATAAAATAAAAATTCGCATAATGATGAAAATTATGATTTGGGATCGATACGACAAAGTATTGAGGTGCTGCGTGAAGTTGGCACTCTAAACTATGTTTGTTTCTAGCGGCCCGAGAACACTTTGTTGTACATTTTTTTTATATTGGTGGTTTAAATCGTTGCCAAATATAGTTATAAAAAAAAAAATAGTACCAGTTTGTGTTTAATCCGATAAAGTCGGGGTGCCAACTATTCACGCACGTTCCAGAATCAAATACCTTGCACGAAAAAGACTTTCAACATTCTTAGACCAATAATATTTTATCAAAAAAAAAAAAAAATGTTGATTTTGAAAATCACTCGTAAGTTACATAAATAAGTTACATATGTAATATTTAAAAATCGAAATCTGTAACACTACTTATTATTATTACCTAATATTTTCTAAATAATTTTCTGAACTCGTATATATTATTAATTATAATACATCTCTATACATCATTGTATCTATAATTTTTTATGTAAAACAATTATAATATAAATGATGCACAAATTGTATCGAGAATTAATAAAATTACACAATTACGATTATTATATTATTTTAATGGAATTTTTTTTTCCATTCTAATGTTAAAATTAATATTAAGATATTAAACTATAGGTAAGTACATATAATATATATAAGTTAAGTTTTTTTTACATACCTACTCTTTAAAATATTTAAACGACATCAAACGACAAGCGCACAACATTATAGTAAGCCAATTGTTTAGGATATTATTATTTTTATAAGTACTTTTTGAATTTTAGTATAATATACATATATTATGCACTCCTATAAAACAAATTTTAATCTTACAATACACGAAGGTTTAAAATTAAATGGTTCACTTATTTTTTTACTTTTAATTTTCAATACGTATTATTTATTTGAACAATATTTGTATATATTGTATTCAATGTATAATATTCTATTTGTATACTTATAAAAACTAACTAAAAAACATTTTCAAATAAAATACTTTTATTATAAAAAATTGGGTTTTCACGCTTCGAACCGCCAAGGGTTAAGGACCAAAGATCAGTACTTGCTGGCTGCTACGGTGGTTATGTCAAACAGAAATACTTTAAAGCCTGAAAAAATGTTGTTCCTTACAAGGAGCCGATTATATAAAAGAAACGAAGGATTATATTACATCACGTCGTATATTAACTGCCAGACGGCGGGCGCCTCAATCCTTAATTCTTTTAATAAAAAATGAAAAAAAAAACAAAAAAATGGTAGGCGTGAAAGCTGTTTGTTTACATCGGACTAGGATTTAAATGGTGTAAATTATTAAACATATAGCATATTGTACGTAGCATTTTGTTAATACATGTATATGGGTACATTACAAATAAGTCGAATTGAAATCGCAATGTCAAAATATAAAACAAACAAAAATATATAAATATGTAACCTAATATTTATGTTAAATATTATTAGTAGACATTATGTATTGAAAACTTATTTGACAACAATTGTTTCTATATTATTTAGTGCTCGTGGAGGGACGCCGGGATGAGGCTGGAGGAGTACTTTTTATTTTTGAAAAATATTCCTTAGTATACTCTTTTTCATTTCTGTCAAGCTAATCTATATTTATACTCGTAATAATTATACACAAAAAGTCACTAAAAATACAAATAGATCGTGAAATATATATATATTAACTATATATAAACTATATAGTTTCATACTTCATGGATTGACAACCACGAAGACTATAATAATATTTAGAAAAGGATTTATACATACTAATAATTTTGATTCATTTTTGATGTCATATCAAAGCCATTTTTATTTAACGTTAATATATATTTTATTTTTGAATAAGTATTGTAAGCAGTGGTTTAAGTGGAATATAATTACAGGGTTGACTAAAGCTTATGTATAAAAAAGCATCCCTTGAACCGTTAAACCTTAGTCAATTTTGCTTATATGGAAAAAAAATATCAAATTCAGTCTTAAGAAAGCGTCACGCATTAACAATTTTTCAATAAAAAACTTGCTTTAGCATTTTTCATTTTTATCAACTTACAAACATGTTGGAAATATGGATTATAGCTATAATAACATTATCTAGCGAATGATGGACCCGATTTTCGATATTTTCATTTATACATGTTTTTTGAACTGTTAAAATATCAATTTTTTGATTTTTCGAACAACTCATTAATAAAAAATGCATATATGAAAAATCCGCTAAATCAGTCACTGGAAAATATTGTTCTTTATAATTTGTTTATTATTTCATCTTTCTAGAATATTCTGAAGTCGCTAAAAATGAAAAATGCCTAAATATATTTTTAATAAATATCGTGATTACACGACAAATTAAAAATGATATTAATACAAGACTATATATTTTATAGTACACTAAAAATATAATCAAACATTTTTAAACTGATGGATTTTCATTTCTTTTTAAATTCCATAAAAATTACCTATACATACCCCTTTAAAAATCAGTTGTGTGGTGTCCTTTTAATAAATATACATTAACACCTAATTTTTGGTACATAGGTATACTCGTATAGATAAAATATAATGTATCATTTTAAAATATACTTAATAATATTATGAAACTAATAAAATTATATGAATAATAAAAAATCAAAAAAATCAGTCTATATTAAAATAGATCTATTTTCGTCAGTACGGTCATATTATAAACTGTGGTTCATCATTCATTACCGTTTTTGCGTTACCTATACACCAAATATATATATTTTTTTACTTTTATTGTATTTACCTGCATAGCATTATTATGATTAAAATTATTTTGACCAAAGGGGACGCCAAAATTAAGCTCAGCAAAGAAGGGGGACGCTGTCCCCCTCCATTCCCCTTTACTTTAACCACTGATTATAAGGTTTTCGGTTTTTAAACAATAATCAAATACAAATCTAAAACAAATTTTTAACAAAATATATTAATTGACCTAACTCGATACCAATAATATATATTATATACATAATACCATATGTAGGTATACTATTATGATTCATGGCGACCATTTTAAAATCCATAATCTATGAAGTACGAAGTTTAAAGAGTATTTTTTTTAAAACAAATTTTGAAATGATTAAGAAACAAATTGATAAAGGTAAACGTATAAGCAACATATACGTTAAATTATTTTATATAGACTATAGAGTGTTTAGAGGTAGTTATTTCCATTACTTTTTTTTTTCAATTTTCTCAAAATTATCCAAAATGTAACCACATAAAATATGTTTCATGGAGAACGTATCAAATTAGCCGTGATAACTTACATATTAATCAATTCCGAAAATGTATTAACCCAGCCCGTTCACAAGCATGGGATACGAGGCAAATACGTTCTTAGGCCTCGAAGAAGGACGGAGCAAGACGGAGGGAAATCCTTACAATGTTTTATTTTCTTAAATATTATGAAATGAACTATCAAAACGTTAATTTTTAATTTTAATTTTATGATGTTCCTAGATTTTTTTTTTTTTTTGGACTCGTGGGATGAAGTATACCTACTCAGTACTCGTATGCATTTATCGGAATGCTATTTATTTTCTAAACAATAATATTGAATGTCCTTACCGTTATTTTTCTCAACTTAAGTACTGAGAATATCTGTGAGAAATGTACTCGATAAGAAAGGTAAATTCAAAAAGTTAGGTAAATTTATATTAATCGTGAAATTATTCGTTGATATACATTGTCAAAACAAGAATAACGTGTATTTTAGTACTTATATATATATTAAATATAAAATATATGTATTATAGGTATATCAGATACATTGAAGGGTTACAATGTCAGAAAGAATAGCGAGTTCATATTATATCAATATAATAATAACTGCTGTCTGCAAAGATCGACATATTTGAAATATTGACGTCTAATACGAAAAACGTTATCCTTGACATTGCACCACAGTCGCCGTGATCGACTTGTCCTAACCTTATTGAGACGACTGCGTGAAAAAAAAAATAATATCATATTATCCTATGTATACGTTTCAGTGTTCATTGCCATATAAAAATGTATAGGTACATAGAAATGACCGACGAAATGTTTTTAAAATTCAAAAAATATTTCTTTGCTCCAAAAAGCATTTAAATACAAGTAATTAGGTGAAAATACAAATACTTAACAAAAGTTAATTTTAAACACGTCTCAAATAAATATTTCTGAATTATTAAAAATATATTCTTAATACGTGTATATTTAAGTTAAAAAGTCGTTTTAATGTACTGAAAATATACGTATTTACCAAATAAAAGTAAATATTTTTTGTGGAATTGAGTCTTCATTTTATATTATTAGAAAACCCACAATTACTCAAATTATAAACATAAAATATTCTTTCTCAAGTACCCGTAGATATAGAAACTAGTAATACACATAACATTTTTAACAATATTTAAGTAATTATTAGAAAAAAAAAGAAGTCCAGGTACAAATGGTGGAAGTTGGTGATTCATATAGTTTCTTCGGCCATCGAACATTATATAATATAGGTACATGAAGGTGTATTATAAATATTTTAAATTAGAAAGTCATGATAAATCATTACATTCGAAAGACGATTCAGAGCAAAAGTTTGTATAATATTATTAAAAATAAAAAGAAAATGTAGTTACCATTACTTTATTTGTAATTTTCCCTACATTTATAAAATAATTCCGTTATAAAATGTAACTTTTGTTTTTGAAAAATCAAAAAATAATCTTTTTAAAGTACCGACTAGAACCATTTTACTGTCAAAAGGTCTTTTTCCTCTAAAATGTCTTCTAGTTTTCTCCTTTTACCCGAAAAATATGTATGTTGACTCGAAAAAAACACATTATATTAAAACCACCCCTCGTTTAGCTCTGGATCTAAACTTGAAGTCTAAAAAGTGGGTGATCTGTTAAAAAATCATACGATTGAAAGTTAAATGATCATAAATATGTGATATTAAAATGGTCTATGATCAAATTATATTTCGATTAAAACTATGTAGTCGAAAATTCAAGATTATAGTCAATATTAACTGGATAATTTAATATGTTCTGTATACGCATCAGTCTCTATTTCAGTATACTATGGCACAAAGTATGCAATACGAAAATGCAAATGTGCAGTACAAATTAAAAAAATGTAAAAAATGTATAGTGATAAATAATATTTTCGTGTACACAAGTACCTATATTTAAGTAGGAATTTTTCCTTAAAATATGAATTTTTATTTATTTTCATTACAAATATAGTTATGAAAATAACAATGATTTAATAGGGGTGGGGGTTAAGCCCATATCGCATATCCCTATTGTAAAAGTGTGCAGTATGAATTGTTTTCTATAATATTGGCTACTATGTATAATTCGTAATTACCTATCCAATTTGTTTACAGTTATATACTTCTATGTAAATTATAATGATTCGTCATTATAAATGACAACAAATAATAATTTAGCATTTTTATTGGGGGAAATAGAAAGACAAATTTAGATAGTAAATAAAAATAACATTATATTTTTGGTAGGTACTTGATATTTAATAAAATATTATAATAATGAGAATATATACATATATTTATTCGTATATAACTTTTTGCAAGTATGTAAGTATGTCTGGATATCAAAAATCGGATATTCTGTAAAGGATAATAATACCTATGTATTCTATATAAATGTAGAATTTTTGACTATTTTGTCTATAATATGAGATCATATTCGATCATATATTGGAAATTTCGATCATCGGAATAAAATTTTTGTCTAAAATATATTATTCGATTACTTTTTCTCCAATCAATCGACCTTCAATTACACATGACTATTAATTGTAAAATCTTATCGAAAAAAAAAGGTCAAATATCCCTAAAATTCCTCCCCACCATCGTGAACACTTATATAATGATTATATAATTTATACCTCTGATAAAGCTGATATATATGTATGTATGTGCAGTGTACATTTTTTTTTTATCTTATTTAAAGTTAAATCAAGAGGTGTAAAACGAAATTATAAATAATTTTTTTTCTATAAAATTTATTGATTGTGTTTTTGTACGTTCCTTAACATCTTAATTTCCGTTTCTGCGGACATTAAACGACATAGAATACGTTATAACCTTACTACAGAGAAACGGCGGTTTTGGCGCAATCATGGCCGTCGGCAAAATTAAGATCAGTTGGCAAATTTAAGTGTAGTAGTGCAATAGGCAAATAGATAGTAGAAAAAATCGACGCCTTTTTTTTGTTTTTTTTTTTTTTGCTTATTCACTCACGTTTATGAAGTTTTGAAGAGAAGTATTATATTATTATATAATTTTTTTTACATTTTCACCCTTCCCAAAAATCTTTCTTCGGGACGGCCCTGGGCACAATGCGAAAACTGGTCATCCTCGAGTCCGTCGGGTGAGGGTTCTTTTGTCACCGCGCGCACGTCCATACGCAAACGGAATATTTTAACTGGCGGGACCAATTTTCTCTAAAAAAAGATCCCTTTTTCCTTCACACATAAAATAAAATTAATTTCCCTACAAACACTTTAGCATCAATTTATTTTTTATATATAAGTACGCTTAAAAAGCATTTAATTTGAAATATTATTTACTCGACGTGGTGTTTGAGGTGGAGAAAAATGGCTACGGTCGTTTATAACATTAGGTACTTATCGTTTTTTTTTTTATGACGCGTTCGTTTCGTGCACAAATACGTTTAAAACAAATAATAAAAAACATATATTGTAATAAACGCCATAGCCCATAACATAAATTGATTTTTATATAGTTGAAGGACGAGAATTTCGTAACCAAGGCGTACCTGTAGGTATACCAGAGATACCTTATAACATATACCTTATACATACCGCTGCCGACGATTTGACTTTGTGCGGTTCCCAGAAACGATTCCGAATGAAAATACGCTTCGACGGGCACTCGGGGCGGCGATTATGACGACGGTACACGCCGTACCGGTCCGATAAATCAAAATATGTCGTCGAGTCGTTATCGTTGCACGTCGGGCGCTGCCACATTCTCACCGAAGTGTGCACTCTGTACGAGGAGACGGTGCATTTTTTTTTTTTTTTTTTTGAGATATTTTTCCTGGATTGCAACGGCAGACGAAATGTCTACAAAACAATATGTTACCCATATTATACATTAAATTGCGTTACTAATGTATAAATAAATATTATTAGTTAAGTTATAATAATACATTAACGTGATAAATATTTTGGTATTATAACTTCAAAATTAATAAGTTACTTTTATCGTGTTACTGTCTGTATAAATATAAAAATTAAATTAAACAATCGAAGTATTTGGTAGGTACATACTTATAGGCATATAACCTTGTATGTATAATCAGGTGCGGTCTAATAAGGCCCACCGCGGAGACGTTTCACAAAGGGTGGCAAAATTGCATATTATTTCATAATTACAACTGATCGTTTATTTTAATTAATTAATTATTACCAGAATATACATTTTTCTCATAATATTTACCAAAAAATTACCGATCCGTAGAAATACCATCGTCTTTATTTTATAGCCGACCCCCCGAGTAAATTGGACTTTTGTGTATTATCTTTAGGTACATCTAAAAAAGTGTATGGCAAAATTTCGTTATATTTTAATTTAATTTGAACGGCCTGAAAATCGTTCAAATTCCTTAAAAATATGAACGTCACTCACGTTCACGTTCTATTTGACAGAAACGAGTGACGTTCGCGCGTCGTGTTCATAAATAAAAGAACGTGAACGCATGAACGTCGTTTTTACCAAACACTGCTCAGAATCGTATTTACATCGAATGCAATAATTGACTATTGGGTTCAAATTTAAAATAATAATAACACATTATTCTGTCCGAGGATTGTGAGGAAGATATGGACCAACTAAGGTCTGTCGAAAATACCTACAATAGTACATATTATTCTGTAAACACTTCTAATTTCTTGCACCATTATTTTCAATTAATTACGAGGCAATAAGAACCAAAATAAATATGGAAAACGCATGCAAATCACCTTTTTAAAGTATCAACTATATATACGAGTACATAAATTTTCTAAAGAAAATTGGTACTCGTGACACATTTGGACTAAGCTTTCTAGTCGAAAAATTATTTACAAAAATATGAATAAATAATTGTAAAACCGAGATCTCTCTCACTCCTCTATCAGAATCTAAAAGCATTATAATTTTTTAAATATCGAAACTATATAAGAAAATATATAGTATACTTAAGTATTTATTAAGTTACTCAAAAAAAAAAAAAAAAAATTTAATAAACTATAATTCTATAAAATATAATCATTTTAGTATGTACAGTTACTTGTTTTTCTATTTTTTAAAAATAATTTCGGTAGTCGATATTATACATTATACGTATAACGTACCGTGGCTCAGCAATAGTTTAGGGCAGCCGACTGGAAACGGGTATTATGTGAAATGAATCCTCGGGAAAACGAAATTTAATTACCCACGTTTTCTTGGTTTACTCCTACTCATGCCACCATCGCCCCCTTCAGGACTTAGGTAAACTTTTGAACCTCTTCGCATTCCCTAACCAATACTGAAATAATGGGCTCCGGTGGTCGAGCAAATCGAATTTCAATATATAAAAAAATGTATGATATACTGTTTATATAGTGCACATAATATATACCGACCACTTCTCCACGATTATTTATCCATATAGTAGGTAATCTAATGATAACAAGAATTACGATAAAGATAATAATACCTATTCAATATTATCTTGTAGATACGTTATATAATTGAGATGAATAATTTAATCTATAAGATAAAAATAAATCAATTTTTATACCTAGATAATTTAAAAACTTTTTAAACAGTCACGTATAGATTATAATGGCGTATATATAAGTATATTAAATGTTCAATTGTTTTACTATTATAACAATACACGAGTTTAGTGTAAAATAAGTTCTAAATAATATAGAAGATAGGTATTTTACATAATGATTGTCTAAAATTTAAAAAAAAGACTCATTTTCGTACACAAAAATGAAATTCCCAAATGCGTTATTGAACGTGTTACGCAGTAGTAAAAGGTTCTATTTATCGAAAACTCCACCGTAACTACATATTAATTCAATTTACATTAGATAAAATTGTAATTTTGTTGTTAATAAATAATATGAAAAGATTCTATATGCATCTAATATCCTGCAGTGTAGTATTTTTTGGGGGGGAGGGCTGTAATCATAATCACATAAACGTACACGGTTTCACCACTACAATATGTTATTTTCTGTAAATAATAGTCTCAAATCCATAGTTATGGTATTAGGTTCTACTAATTGACTAATATGTATGTATCAGTTTACGGCACCAGAGAAAAAGAAAGAAATATAAGCTGATACCACCTTAGTGAAGTAAAGCAAGCAATGTCTTTTATACTTAAATCATTAAAATCTGGTATAACAGAAGTATTTGAAGCTACTGAAGAAATTGATGTTACATCAGTTGACTAAGAAGTTAAAATTAAATCTTGTATTTTAATTTCCTATCAATAAATAAATGAATTCATGAAATATGAAAGCACTTAAGTAATAATTAGAAAATATTGGATAAAACTGTGTATAGATATATAAATAAGTTAGTTTAATTAATTAAATATTTATATAGATTTTCAATATTATAAAATATCAAACAATTATACATAGGTATGTATAACATTTGTTTAATCAAGCAGTAAAAGACAAATTAATAATGATAAATAATATAAAAATTAATAAACAACAATTCATGTCTATATTCACATTAAATATAAGTAGGTATATTATATATATATATTATTTTAATTTAATATTTTTGAACTCTAGTCTTTAAGATGCAATGTACATATTAAAAATATTATTAAATATATAAGTTAACTACACCGGAATAACTTTTTAAAGTTTTAAGTTCAAAATATTTAGTTTAATAATCCTATATTAATTATATATTGTCTTTCGTGCTGTATGGTGTAAATTGTAACACTTACCTTACTTGTCAATTCTTTTAAATACCAATCAACAGCTTTTACCTTTTTTTATGGGCTTAATTTTTTCCAGTTTTTTGTCAAACAATTTCCGGTAATAATAAATATACTTACAAGATACCGTACCACACGGGTAACTACTAAATATTTAAAGTAATAATTATAATAAAAATCATAAAACAACAATATACCTATTTTAGACATTTTGATAATAATGCTCTTACCTCCATGGCTCTTATTGTTTATACCAACTGTGCTTGCCTTTGACAGTAAATGTTGAAATTACAGTGTATCCACTCTTATTTCACAATAATCATCATTATTATAAACTATCAAGAAGTGTCAACACATTTATTAATATATTACTATTGATTATATTACTCATTGAATCTTAAATTAAAATTGTCTATTATAACGATTTAAAATAACAATAAAAAAATGCCTCTGGGGGAGGACTGTGCATCCCTTCCACAATTACGCCACTGCTAATATATTTATATAAGTAGAGAATTGTCATAATAACAATATTTTATTATAGTAGTAAATAATTTTTGATTTTAACAGTCGATACCTACTGTGTTTAAACAAGTGCGGTATTTACTTTATTTAAAATTTGGTATGTATTTTATTTCCATAGGTTAAGTGACAAAGTAAATTGATATATTGAATTAAAAAATAATTTAAAAACATTAAAAAATGTATTTCTGAATAATTTAAGAAATACAAATTGAAATACATTTTTCATACTAAGTGTATAGGGCACTATATACGCCCCAGAACCTTATCAAACAATTTGGCCCCCTATAGGTGCATTATAACGTACCCTCTTAATATGTGCTCCCTTGTGCGCCACCATCGCCCACGGTCAAACTGTTGAACCTCTTCGCACCCTCTCACTAATACTTAGTTTAAATTTTTATACAAAACTCTTCTTCTTAGCCATCTATTCTAATTATTCGCGGCCGGCAACATATAAGACTATATAAATATAAAATATACTAATATACATATGTATATAACAACGGTGTCTATAAAATGTTTTTGCTATTTAAATATAAATTTATATATAAAATGTAATGATTACAAACATATATAATTATAATTACCTATATATTATATATATTATACAGTAGACGCCGCTTATAAGACTCACTTTGGGACCAGCACAAAGTGAGTCTTATAACCGAATGAACCTTATAGGCGAAGTGGAAAAAAAAAATTAATTACGTATTTATAAATTTTATTTTACT
>JAIPRL010011447.1:0-13538 GCA_025469235.1 Pemphigus obesinymphae
CGGCAATATTGATGATTGGAACACCGTATTACTGGGATAAATTTTCGTTTAGGGTCTTTCAAGAGGTACGCCCAGCAAGTTACCACAAATATTCCTTCCAAGGGATTTTTCTGATAATCACTTTTTGCTGATCCGATTGGGTCAAAACTTCATCATATAAGCATAGGAAGTAGATATACCAATTTTTATTAAAAATGGAAGGGATAACAAAATAAATTCGTTTTCTATGGTCTGATCAGACTAAACATCAGTAGTAAAATATTTCATTAAATACGTAATCAAAATACGTATTTTAAATCTTAATAATTAGGGTATTCGTTTGTATTGGTTTACACTATGTACCTCGAAAAAACTCGACTTTTATGTTTTTTTTTCTTTTTAAGTAATATTGTCAGAAATATTGTAATAGGTAGCTATAAAATAATCCGATATTCAAAATTGATACGACTAATATTTTATTAAATTTTCAAGTCCTAAAACTCAAAATTAACCCTTTTATGAATTAATTATTTAAAAATCTAAAAATGCTATAAATAGCCTAAAAATAAGTAGTAGCAGTAGTAGTACCTAGTGTGGTACATATAGATACATCTTCGCTCAACATTTCAAGATTCTAGTATGATTATTTTTGAAATTACAGAGAAATAACTATACGCAATGTTGACAAAATGGTATTTTTACCGGTTTTTTTTTTGTAATTTTACAGTAGTTTTTGATGCCGCGTTAAAAAACTATTGAGAAAATCGAAAAATGACCTCTCTAAATAACCATTTTAATCAAATTTGTTATAAAAAAATTAACATCATTGTAAAACTACTAGATCTCTCGCTCTGCTCAGAATCTAAAATCCAAACAATCGGTAGTCATAATTTTGTTTGGTACCTATCCTTTCGTAAAAATGTATTTTGTATCCGTAAAAATGAAGGAGTCTTGCGATTGTTCTATTTTAAGGAGTATTATACAGACAATTTCTAATTCTTTCACTTGACGGTGTGTGTCATACTCATACATAATTATTAAAGTCAATATAATATTAGGAGCTATTATAATATACACCCGCGTACACAGGTCAGCAATAATTTTAGTCACGTATTCTCTTTTTACGATCTTCAGCTACACAAGGTTCGTATATTTAGTTTAAAAAAAAAAACTGTGATAGGACGAAAATATTAATAGGGACATAACGTATAATGAAACTCACCACATTTCGATTAGAACCTCTCCTACTTATTTTATATTTTGTTTTATTACAATATCAAATAAATACTAAAAACATTTTATATACATATATCGTGTTTTAAGTTTTTAATAGGTACTTACATAATAATATCCTTCAAATATACAATATATTAATAATATAATATATAGGTAATAAATATATATTATATATTAATAATAATTTAATATAATAACTAATAATTAATAGATTTTAATGTTCTATTAAACCTCAAAAAATATAAGTGGCAATTCCATTAAAAATAATCAATGACAATATTATGAAAAGCTCTAAAAACAAATGTTAAATTTTAGGGATGAGAATTTCGACTCATTTACGTGAGTCGAATCATTCAGTTCAGTTCAGCCGAAATATTGAAAATAAGTTCGCAATAGGATCCTGACACAAATGGTTAGTCATTAAAAAAAATGTTTATGAAGGAATGGTCAATAACATTTCTGATTTTTCAGACTCATACTAATACTGCATTTAAGGTCCAAATTAATGTGAAGCAAGGTGGAAGGTATATCTTTTTTAATACTATTTGACAATAAATATTATTATTATTTTCGCGCATAAGTCTTCTATTGGAGTTTTATCCAACATATTTTTACTGTTTAGAGAGTCAAATAAATCATTGAGCTCTGAAAAAAATTAGCTGCATCTAAATGTCGTTGTAGAATCTAACTGCTCGGTTGTTACACAAATTTTAATAGCTGCAGACACACTTTTGCTAAAAGTTTGAATAGCAATCTTGCAACTAATTTTTTGCCGTGGATTTGGATTTATATGTTGTTCACCTATTTTGCATAGCCCGGGTATTTACACTTGATTTATCAATTTCATAAGTCTTTTTAAAATCATAAAATCTTATTATTTTCGTATAGGTATTCAGAAGTCTTAGATAGTATATTTGCATTTAATAAGTTATTTTTAATGCTTTTTAATAGATGTAGATCATAAATTAGATAATTTTTTTTTTCCA
Source organism: Pemphigus obesinymphae (assembly GCA_025469235.1). NCBI lineage: Eukaryota > Metazoa > Arthropoda > Insecta > Hemiptera > Aphididae > Pemphigus > Pemphigus obesinymphae. The sequence continues at coordinate 2,202 of JAIPRL010011447.1, forward strand.
TAATGGTGTATTATATATAATGCTTGTCTGGTGAAGCATTGAATATAGAAAACATTTTTCGATTATTTGTAACTTGATCACAAGTGGTATATACAGGATTAAAACCAATTTTGATTAGTTCTAAAATATAACTTTTCATTATTTGTGCCATTTCATCTCCTTTGATACCAGTTGAACTTAAGAAGTAGGATATTGGTAATTTACATTTATTATATAAACCGCATATCATAATGACAAATCAAATTTTGCAGACTGACTAGATCGTCCTAAATGTCCTAGATCCTCAAATCCTTCTATCAAGTCCAATGATTTATTGTATTCCAGACAATATTTGATTGCCATTTCATTTACCATCACAACACATTTTTTTTTCTTGTGAAGACATAGTTTTACACATCATTTTTAATTGATCCATGTACTGTGGAATAAAACCAGACATATATTGTAGGGTTTTAAGCCATGTATGTAATGTACTTACACCTGGTAGAATAATATTACTTTTTCTCATAAATTTGTAAGCAGTTGGAGATTTATAAAATATAGATATAGCTAAAATTTTTCATTTTCACCAAGGTTTTTGTTTTTTATGTAATAATTGCATTGTCACTAAGGATTTGGAATTTTTTGAAACAAATTTAGTTTTTTCAATAAGTGATTTAGAGTTTAATTTTGTCTTATTTTTGCTTTTTATATAATTGTTTTTTTAAAAGTAAATTTTTGCTCTTTTCCTTTATAATATCATTTTCCTTTTATACATTTTAACAACAGTTTATTCTTTTTTTATGTTCATAGGATTAATATATATATATATTTTTTTTTGCTAATGTTTGTATTATTATAAGTAAATAAATATAATATAAAAGTATTTGATCAAATTTGTTTTATTTTATTTATATACATATTTGTACATATAATTATTCAATTATTAAAACTATAAAGAGAAATAAATAAAACACATTTTAGTACTTAAATACAGATGATTTATTTCAAAAAAACTGAGACGGGATGTATAATTTAATTGTTGATAGATAGGTATAAAATTATTATACTATATAAAACTATTATAATTTTATAGTATAAAATTGTGTACAATAAAATTAATGGTATTAAGAGAAATGGGTATAATGTATATCTAAGAATTATTTGTATGGAGTGAGTAGAGGAGCTTAAATATTTGTGACAAATAATATTAAAATATTTAAATTTAATATTGTTATAATATTAAAAAACATTAGGTATATTATTATATTTTTTTTTTTCAAATACTTGAGTAATATTTTTTTTTGTAGCCATTCAGTGGTTATATAATATTACAGTAATATATTAAAACTTTTTTCAAACTTTTTACAAATATTGTGCAAATATTAATAGTTTCCGTTCAATATTATAATAACGTTTTATAAATATAATTTTGTTGATGGGGTTGTATGACCATTTTACATTGGTACTAAAAATAGAAGCATTATATAAAACATTATTTTATTATTATTACAGTTCTATAATGTTATCATTTTGATAAGTTATTATAAATATATCACCTAATTGATATTATACAAATTTTAATTGTATCTATCATTTAACTTTCTATTATATAAAATATCTCCTTTATTTTAAATACAAAAAATTATCATGTATTAAATATAATTGGTTGTATCTAGGTACTTAGATAGATAGGTTTCAGTAACTGTGTAGATCTCATTGGATATTATAATACCTATCCTAGGACATTATAGAATCTATCCCAAAAATTTAACTACCGCTTGGCGCTTATTAATATTATTATTCATTTTTACAAATTACAATTATGAGTAAAATCATTTTAATTGAACATCCTAACGAAAATTATTATAAGTAAAGTCTCTTTATATTGTCTAATTAAATGCCACTTATGTTAATGAGATTGATTTTAATGAAATTTAACATCCTAACAAAGGTACCTACGATCAAAAAATATCTTACCACCAAGAATATAGATACTGAAAAAATTAAATTCCAATTTTATGTACAATGTTAAATTAAAAAAATTATTTTACTCATTGTATTAATTTCACTATAATATGTCTATACTCTTATATTAATCATATACATCTAATATTATATCGTCAATAATAAGTTATTTCCCCATAATTCTGGGTTGCCATTGGACACAGATTAATGATTACTATTTAATATACATTGTATATAGCAATTATTAATTATACAATTATTCGAGATTCGTCTCAGTGATTCCTATAGAAGTGTGAAATTCTCATGACTGAAAAATTATGAAGTGATAACACGTGTATGGCTTATATTAACCCTTTAATATTGTACATACTTATTGACTATAATTACGTGTTAGATATTTTTATAATAAATCAGAAAATAATAATACCAGAGCCTATATTATTATGTATGATATTTTGTATAGTACTGTTGCATAGACTATATTTACTCAGGGGCGTCACTTCATTTTTGTGTTCCACACCCTGTCACTCTCCCCAAATGACGCTACAGTACCTACTGTAATATAAAATTAATATTATATAAGATACAATACTATAACAATGAAGATAAAAATATATGTATAAACACTATAAACTTCCTATTTCTATTCCTAATAATTATAGTTGTTAATGTTTAATTTAGGAAAAAAAAATAATGTTTCAAAGTATCTTTTTAATATATTGTAGACATAGACTAAAATAGTATCGCAATACAAGATATTCGATACTTTCCAGAACTGTATCGCGATACAAGATATGTATTTAAGATACTGCCCAACACTGCCTGATATATACTAATGTACTAAATTAAAAATACAAATATGTAAATATGAAATTGATGTCATAATAAAATAAATAAATCTATAACTAAGTAAAACATTTTTCCAGTAATATGATTAAATACATTTGTTTGACATAAATTAATTAATTTATAAACCTTTATTTTCATACTAATTTACTAATTTATAGGTATACTTATTTACTAGTACCATTAATATTATATTATAAAGTCAATGCTTGTAATAATTACTTAGTTACCTACCTAATCAAAATTGTATTTTATCATATTATAATATCATCATTAACTTCATATTTTATAAGTATTCATTACTTACAAAAAACAATATATTATTAATTATGTAATATCCATCATTGATACATACTGTAATATTTCATAGACTCACTGTACTTACTATAATATATTATATAATAATTACCTAACCAATGGTAAAATACTACTATGTAATTATAAGTGAAATAATACTATATAGTACCTACATCAAAATGTATTTAAAACAAAACAATTGTCTTAGTTAAATAAAAAAACACAAGTTAAATATATGTACAAGAATCTTTAATAAAAATAAACATATAACGAAATATATTAAAAACAAAATAATTAATTATCTGCTGATACTTTTAATTAATTAAGTAATATACTAATTAATTACAATTTATATTGTTTTAAATTTGGCTTAATAGTTTATAAAAACAAAAGAATGCAAAGTTTATAAAAAAAAATTCATTCATTTAAAATCCTTATAAATGTGGTAAATTTGAGTTAAACATGACATAGGTACTCATATTTATAATTATTTGTATACAATTATATTGTTTATTTTATAAAATATAAATATACATATTACGTATGTTTTTCCAGATTTATAAAAATCTTCTGTCTAATGTATATATTGTGTTTACCTGAAACAAATCAAATAAATAATCATAATTAGGTGTTTTAAATATATTACAAAAAAATCATAATTATTGTATTTAACCATTAAATATAATGAAGTGGTGTATGGTCAAAATCTTAGATTTATAGTTATTATAAATCTATGATCAAAATATATAGCACTATTTACTGTTCTGTGGTTATTATCATATACCTATTTATTTAATATGTTAATATTTATTTTTTGTTTCTTGTTTTTTATTCTGACGATTCGACTATAAGTTGAGTATTACATCAACAACAATAAATGTACAAATAAAATAATTAAACCGTAATGTTTGTTATATTTTTTGAATAAAATAATAGTTGTTTTGAAAAAAATAAAAATATTTTATTTAATACAAATAGTTTTTATAATTGCTCCAAATGTGTAAGATTAAAAATAAATGTAAAAACTACATTGGAATAAATTTAAATTTCTAATTAAATATACATTTTAAGACTCGTAACTATGTTAGAAAGACCTCGGGTCCCAAATATGCAGTAAATTAAATTCAAAACTGTTAAAAGGATGCAACACATCCATAAGAGACTAGAAACTAGTTGTATGTGAACATAAAACACTGGGGCTACAATCAAAATGAAATCGCCAAATTTGTATTCCACATAAAGAACTAAATCTGTGAAGTAGCTAGCAATTTTTTTTGTTATAAGTTATTTTAAATTAAGTTATTAAACTGTTGAACTTTTATGACTTTTTTAAAAATTCATAATACACAATTGAAACAAATTAGGAGAAAAATAAAAACATTACATTACAGATTAGGTTTGAGTCTATGCAATTATAAAATTTGGTGTTTTTCTTTTGATTGTAACATGGTATTTTATGTTTGTGTAAATAAATATCATAAGTACTCAACAATAAAGTTAGGTACTGACACAGTACTCTTTTTAAATTACTTCTATCTGTTTCTATTTATCTCAAAAGCAGGCAATGTTTTAAATATACTTACATTACAACAAAGTTGATTTATAATATGATTACATTAAAGATAGATTAAAAGTAGAATGATAATATTAATGTGATGATCAAAATTCAAGGTGGGAGTAAGAAAGTGTCTAAGACCTTTATAGATTAATACCCGTTCAATAAGAGTATGAGTGTATGCTAGGAGTACGGCCTCTAGAAAAAGTCATAACATGACATTTGTCTAGAATCTAGATTAAGCATTAAGCCAAGTCGTTTCGCCCATACGAAGAAGATATCTAGCTTGGATTGAATAATTTGGCAATTGTGAGGAGAGTGAACTCGTAAATACATTTTTTATGATTGGCAAAAATGAAGAAGTTTAGCTTTAGTAATACCATTTTTTAAGAGAATTTACAAAAAGTATGAAAAAGAGAGGACTTAAAAACACTAGAAGACACATTGGACATAACTGAAATGAAGTTGAGAACTTTTACAAATTGTTTTATATCTGTGATGTAGGAATTAAGCCACGAAAGGAGTGGATTACCTAAACTAAGTAGTTCAAGCTTTTGTAAAAGTAGGCTACTATTAATGGTGACGAATGTCTTGTGGAAATTAATAAAAATAACATCTACTTGTCTTTCAACAATGTTTTCAGTAATATAAGTAGTAAATACAACCCCACTAGTAATGGTTGATTTACCTGGCCTGAAACCATGCTGCTCGTCATTTATTATATGATTAAAACTTCTCAGTTTTCTTAATATAAGAATTAAAAAGAGATTCAAAGAGTTTAATTAAATATGGTAAAATTGAAATAGGTCTATAATTTTTTACATTGGATGGATCACCAGATTTTAGGATAGGAGTTATGGAACAAATTTTCCATTTGGAATTTCAAATTTGTCTTAATGTCAATATCTGTAATATACGATACATAATATTAGTATTAAATATATTAAAATATAAATATTGAAAAATTTATTCATTTAATATTAAATTGTATTTGTCAACTCACGCTTTTTCAGTTTGCACTGTTTATTACTCAAAAGTTTCGTTTGATACAACTTAATGTCTTGAACTAGATTGTTTTCTGTCATATGCATATTCATTCTAGATCTTAATACTTGATATAGTATGTCATATTGTTTTTTATTTGTTCATGAATTAATGGTAATATTTCTTGTCTAAAACATTTAAATATGTATATATATATAACAATTAAATTAAAAATATTTTAAACTTTGTAAGCATATTACTTGTACTTAATATGTTTTTCTATAAGAGACTATCCTTTTTAACTGTATTCTTTTGTGAATCTGTTAATGAATTACGTAATTTATTAATAATTTCCTCATAACTATAATAAAAGAATAAGCATATATAGGTCCTACCTAATTCACTGATTTTCAACTTTGTTTACAGTTGAAACTTGATATTGTTTTCTTAAATATACCTCTTCAGAAAGTTGTGAACCCATCTAGCATATTTTTACATTTAGCGCAATATAAGAATTTTCATCACATCAGTTAATTTGCCAAATGCACATAAATTTTATATTTTATTTAAAAATTGGTACATACCATATATATAAATTTAATGTTCTTAAAATTTGGTTATTTAATGTTTAATTTTTCAGCTGTCTTAATATTAAGCTGAAAATTACTACATATTGAGAACACATACATATATAGTAGACTACAATGGATACTGATTTTAGAATAATTGGGACAAATTTTGTGTATTTGGCAAAGAATCAGCAGATTCACTACCTACAAGTATTCTTATATGGCATTAAATTGGCAACAGGTAACCAGGTTCTTAGGTTTCTTTTATACAGTAAGTATATGGATGGTAGGTTTACAACATTTCGAGGAGGTGTGTTTAAGAAATCCTCACCAAGTTTCAACTGTGTTAGACCACTACAGGATACTTTTTAGAATATCAGCAATGAATGGGTAAATTAGATTGGCCAGTATATATATATATATATTTTATATGTTACAGGCAATGTGAACCGCAAATAAACAATTTATTATAACAGTTTATTTATAACATTTTTTATTATATGTGAATTATTATATTATTCTTATATTATGTTAATTTAAAAAATATTTTATAAAAAATTTGAAATTCCTTTTAAATTAACACAATATAATAACAAATAATAAAAATGTTATAAATAAACTGTTCAAATAAATTTCCCATAACATATATATTTTATTAATTAATGTTTAAACTTGATAATACTTAATAACATATGGAACAATAGTAGCTACTCAAATGGTATAAATGTTGAATGCAACTCTATAAACTATGTAATAATTCCAAAGCTACCTAAATCAATTTTTTCCTTCCACTTAAAAAGTCAGTAATGGTCATTGCTATAGCCAGGCAATACTGAAAATACGTACAATATATCATTATATTATTATAGTTTTTGGCAAGTCATTCAATAAAAAACATACCTATTTATAATGTAATCTGGTATAATATATTCCTTACAAAATATCATGTTACAAACTACTTCAAAACTCAATGTACATATGCAGACACTTTTGTAATTAGCCAAACATTTCCCCTCAAATGCATCATTTTTGGACCTTTCTATATTGTCAGTAGTATAGACATATAAACTAAGTTTATATAACTTTATAACTTTATCTAACGTTTTAGTTTATATGTCTATTGTTCAAACAATCAAACAGTTTCATAATTTTATAAAACAAAATAATAGTTTCCTTTTTATCACTTTTTTATTATTACTAACCTGTACATTTGGTTAAGTATATATACTATTTAAGGAATCTAACTTTTCATAGAAAACAATAAACATCCAAAAATGATTATTTAAAAAAAAATGCATATGAAGAAGCAAGTACAAGAGTGAAGAGTCTGTATAGAGAAACAGAGGATTTTGGTGTCATGGTAGAAATAAACCAATGGTTCGGCTTTGTCTTAATTTTATTTTTTGCAAAAACTATACCTACAGATTAGGTATAGAGCTATGTACCATGGTGCTTGGTGTTCGTAAAAGAGTCCTAAAGAAAACTTTAGACTTGAAAAATATAAGGAATTTCTTAAAGGTAAAGAATTAAAGATGCATCTAGTTAATTCCAGTTCAGCCAACTACATATGTTTATAATTTTTAATATTTTTTTATGTATAACTTAACTATGTGCAATTGAGGGAGGAAATGTTATTATATTTATAGAATATTCTTTGAATTATTATTGTTAACTAAAATAATGTTATGTACCTTAATGCTAATCAATATGCAAAGACTTCATTATGAACTTATTATAAGGATGTTATTTTAAATTTTATAATCAGCAACAGGGCATCATAATAGTGGATATTCTAATATTGAGACTTTTATTTACAATTTACTTTTATTTGCCATTTATGATTGAAAAAAAATAGCCCCCAACTCTTATAGTTTGAGGCTCTAAATATGTCTCGTAATTACTATCTTAAGACGCTATTACAGTTGGATCTCCAATACAAATACAGGACATTCATAAAATGTATAAATGGGAGCTTGGTCAGTTCTTAGGGGGAAGGGGCGTAAACTCATGAAAAAATATTGGTAGGGTATGTTTAACTTTGTGGGGTTAGATTAATAACCATAAATCAAAAATATAAAGGGGGCATTTTTTCCTTCAAACTTTACTAGGGGCACACCTTCCTCAATTTATGACTATGAAATGGATTATGTTTATCACATAATCTCTACGAGCTTAATTTCATATTATGTATGTATATTAGCTTATAGAAGTTTAGATACCTATTGATAATAATATATCTATATCAAAATAATTTTTTATTGCACACGGTTTGATTTGGATTAATAGATAAAATAAGATTGGGATTGGAAGCGCCGTTTATCGAATTTGAAAAAAGTCTGTCTCTCTATCACACACGTAACATAATAACATATAACAAATTTGTCATAATGTATACTTTAGATCGACTTTCCCACATCATTGATTTTTTTCTCCCAAAGTAAATAAACATAATAAGGTACCAATTAAAAAAAAACGTTTTCCAATTTAACATTACATATCATACATCATCTTTGACAACAGACCTGTAATGAAAATAACCAATAAATTAAAATGAAAAATAAATAAATTATATTTCATAAATTATAGATTTATAAAAAAATAATTTACTATTTGAAACTTATCAAAGTCTAAAAATATAATATAACACTGTGCTTTTTTGTTAGGTACTTATATAATATAATACATTTCAGCTACTTGTTTATTTTTCTTTAGATTTATATATAATAGGTTTTGTATAGGGAGACATAAAATTAAAAATACAGTTTTATTAATTACAGTTCATTAATGTTGACTTGGGATGCGTTTCTCAAGTCTTAACCTATGGGTCGTGACCCACTTTTTGGTTGCAAAGGATTTTGAATGGGTAAATGACAAATGTTTATCTTAGTAAAAAACGCAACTACAGGTTCTATAGAATGGGCTGAGTATTCAAAATCCAAAATTATTGTATATGTAACTTAATGTATATACGATTACAATTTTAACAGAGTGAACCATTTTAACCTAACACTATGATAAATATTTAAATTTATATATTATACCTATATACACTACCGTCAGCAAGTTTTCAGACAGGGATATATACAGGGTAAATATAGTATGTTTTGCTTTGTTCTGGGACAAGGGCCACACATCCGAAATATTGCCATATATTCACAATCCCAATCTAACCTTGACCCTCTCCTTCCACCCATCTAACCTAAACAATACATATTTTTAAACATTTTAGATTTTCCATAAAAAAACAATTTTATGTCTTATAAAATCTTTAAAAATTTTTTATTACTATCATTAATTTATATATAACTACACTTATACATTTACATAATTGTATATATAATGTACAATTTAATACTTAAAAGATATTTTGGTGCTGAGTTACTTGTAGAATTATTTATATATACTTAAAAGATAATTGGTGAAATTAATAAGACTTAATTTAAATTGTTGGTCGTACATAGTATAGGAAATGCTGCCCATCAACCATTATTCATTTTATATGTTATTTTACATTCAAAAACTAGAGGGACAGTACAGGGACTCCCTAGAAGAAAACTAGGGTCTATTTAAATGAAAAGTATGTATAGTATTTATATATGTATGGTGTGTTAAATAGATAATGTGATTTTGCTGCGTGTCTATGGGTGTAAGCAGGTGATAGGTATTGACAACAGTTAATAGGTGTAGATATGAACTGAATAATTGTTATTAATCGGAAAGCTGTTACAGTTTCAGAATTGAATTATGGATCCTAAACAACATAAAATAATTTTCATTATTAAATATACACACTTAATTAAATACAAATAACAAACCAATGGTCGAGGTCCAACTTTTCTTTGCATGTACCCGTCCATAGTATGTCCAGCTCTCGTCATAAACATTAAGACATATCTTTCTTCATTCAGCATATGTATAAATTCTCTTATCCTGTGGGTAGCTAATATACGGTTCATTCGTGATGCATGACTTCTAATCTACAATTAAATTGAAATATGTATCATAAAAATCAGCAGTGAATATTAAATAGGTATTATTTAATTTAATTACAGAGAGATTCCTTCAGACTTGATCCATTTCCACATAATATTGGTTTTCGATTAATAACAATTTTCCTAAAATATTAACATATGTTAAAGAAAAGTTTAATGATAAATACACTTAAGAATAATAAGAATAAGTCACCAAGAGAAAGCAACGTAGTAGCAGAACTAGTGAAGAATAGCGGAGGAGCAGTAAAGAATGAAATATGGAAAATGATAAACATAATTTGGGAAAAACAAATGATACCAGAAGATTAGAATATGGGGGCTATAGTATGCTTAATATTTAAATAGGGTGACCTACTTGAAGTGAAAAATTACAGGGGAATCTCTTTATTGGACACATGCTATAAAATACTATCAACAATTTTATTAGAGAGGATAACCCCTTACACTAAAGACATTATAGGACGATATCAATGCGGCTTCAGGAAAGGGAGGTCAACTACAGATCAAATTTTCATACTGAAACAATAATAGAAAAACTTTATGAATTTAACAAAGATATATACATGATGACTGCAAACAGGCATACGACAGTGTACATAGAGAGGAGTAATGGAAGGCGATGATTAACTAAGGAATACCAAAGAAATATGTAGACATGATTAAACTGTGCAATACCAAAATAGTATTCAAAGTAAAATGTCTCGGAGAATTATCGTTGGACTTCGAAGTCAACTCAGGATTAAGATAGGGAGATGCCCTGTCCCCAACCTTATTTAACCTAGGCCTAGAAAGTCATAAGAGAACTAGGACACATATAGCAAGTGGAAGTGGTTGGTAAAGAATCTTTATAAGCTTACACAGATGATATCGTCATTTTAGGTAATACAAGACAAGATATAACTCAAACAATGTCTAAACACTTGGTAGTTAACAAGAAAATGAGATTGTGTATTAACAAAGAAAAAAATACAATTTATGGTTATTTTCAGAAGAGATGAAGATAAATTTAATTTATTAGTAAACAATTTTAGTGAGACATGGTCTACAACAAAAGACTAGAAATATTCGAGAGAAAGGTGTTGAGAAACATTTTTGGCCCAGTGTACAATTTAGAACTAAGAAGAGAAAATGATGACCTGTACCAGCT
>JAIPRL010011448.1:0-13538 GCA_025469235.1 Pemphigus obesinymphae
TCTCCTTCACCTTCTCTCCCAACTATTTGGGGTCGGCCACCCTGGTCCTACACTTCCACTTAACTCTATCTCCCGCATCTTCTTCACTTACTCCCACCTTCCTCATATCACTCGCCATTACATCCCCCCATTTTTTTTCGGTCTCCCCCTACATGTCTCCAATGGGTAACAGTTTTATACGTTTTCTTATTTTGGTAAATAATGATTTTTGGAATGTACCGACCTAATTATGTATACCTACTGTACAAATAACAAATAAAATATATAGAAACAATTACTTACGTTGCTCGTTATATTTTTTCATAAATTCATAATTCACTGTCCCTATATAAATATATTGGTTATATAATATTATTAAACAATATATTTTTAAAATATTATATTAGATTTTATGACGATATAATGTTATTATAAATGTTCTGCGTAGTAGAAAGCCATTAGAACAAGCAACAAATAATACCATATTTTCTTAAACTATATTGTGATTATCTTTACTGTAAATAATGTGGTACAATTACAGCTAGTCTTATCATTGAGTTTACTTTATAAGTTATCGAAATATAGTTCAATGATGAAACAGAAACTTTAAGTGTTTGCGGTTGACATCACTGATTACTTATAACACGTACCTCCATACCTTCAGTTATATTATTTAGTGATATGAAATTACGGTAATAATATTTTGTGAGAAAATTCTCCAAATTCTCGAAATTTTGGTAATTTTCCGTTTTTCAACCATATTTTATTAATTAAAAATTGTGCCAATATAATATTTTTGCTAAAATAATTAATTTTAGTGTTATTGATGTGGCCATAATAATCGTACAATAATAATAATAATCGAATTTCTTTATTGTTTATGACTAACGAGCGATGTTACATTGATAAATTATTATCTAAATTCATTCTTATTATTCAAATTATTCTTTAACAAAATATAAAACTCAAATGTCCATAACCGGCACCAACAAAAAGTGTACGATTTCTATGTTTTCTGTGTATTTTGCCGTTATTGGGCATTTTACAATCGCCATCTAGTATGCCATGAAAATCAAGCAACAACCAACATCCTAAGTTTACTTCTATATATATAAAAACGCGAACACCGGTCGTTTATTTGGATTCTAAAGATTCATTTTTATTTATTATTATATTATCTTATGCAGTTCAGTTATTCGAACAGTTACGTGACCATCCTAATAATGAAGAGTTTTAATTCAATAGGAACACAAATAGTTATGTAACGAGCAAGTTATATTTATATATTATATTGTGTGTCGATACTCGATGCAGTTCGATGCAGTTTGAAAATCCTCAAATATTTGTGAGGGGGAGGGTGAGGTACGCATTGGAAACTTCTTATCGGGTCTATATCGTACTATTGTATGGTACCTCCTATGTATTACGTTTTTCACGATGGGTCGGTATCGCGTGGGGAATTTCACAATACAAGTTTTACAAGTAGAAAATTTAAACTTTAACATAAACAGGATGGCCGACAATAACATTTAATGTTATACGTGTTTTTGAAACAGTTCGACGACGGATTTACAAAATGTTTATCATAAACATAAATTATTATTATCTCGAGTTGCTACGTACAATTATGAAATTATCTGATTCTATAATTAAATAAATAATTGATGACCAAAATTGATTACGCCGTTTTAATTTGAGTATTTTCGCAGTTTTATGTCACTTCGTGAGAATAATTTTTAGTCACATCACTAGACATATGTCAAGTCCACTCGGCTGGGAACGGCATAAAAATAAAACTTGAAATACACATAAGCTTATGACGCACCCGTAGTGCCGGAATGTTATACATACACTTGTTTTGTTTTAAAAAATTACAGAAGAATTGTAATTTATTGAAAATTCGGAACGATTCTGATAACCGCTTTCTTACAGATGTCAATTAAATTTTAAACTATATCTATGAACACATTCAATAACTCATGAACTGTGCAGTTTTTATTTCACCGAAGAGTGTAGCGCCAAACCAAGAGGAGTGTCTTCAACGACAAAGCATCGCCTTTAATTATTATTATTGATGATAACGTGTCATGAAATATACAATAAAATGTATTGTGATCTATCAATAATATTTTTTGAATTTCTTTTAATCAAAAATCGTCCCCAATTTTGATATTTATATAAATAAACCTTCACAAGTAAGGCTTATTAAAAATTTGATTGCAGTTTTACTTACAATCTTTTGTTGTGATATCGATGTAATCTTCATTTAACTGCTCTGTTAATTATTAATTTTGTGTGTTATTATCCAATTTATGAACTATTAAATTATTATATTATATAAACTATTAATATATCAGTATTATAAACGTAAAGTATTACATAACATCCACATCCAATTAACCATCAAATACTTTATGTGCACTTAGTTTAGAAGTCTTTTGACTATAGCCTATAGCAGAGGTTCCAAACAAGAGTGCCGCGAAGTTATTTGAAATATATTTTTTAAGAAAAAATATACGACTTCATAAAAATATAGCACTGTGAGTAATAAAACAAACTATAGTATAAAACCTATTGTGTATAATTAATTACATACAATATAATTTAATATATTAATTATATAATTATAATACATATAATCTGTACATAGTAATACTGTGATGTTAAATCTATTTTAATTTTCATACTGGTTCGATTGCTATCGCTTCGATGTGGACTGATATAAAGTTATCACTCTATCACTTATTTACGGTGAAATACTTGAGACTTTATTTTATCTTTGTTTACTATTAACATGTACCGAAAAAATAATAAATAGTAATTTAATAACATTCTAACAATTTCAGTACAATGAGTCTTGTCTTAGATATCACTACGAAACATATTTTAGTCGTCTCCAGATATTTTATATAATTACATTTTAATTGAAATAATGGATAAATTTATTACTAAAAAACGAAAGTTAGATAAAGACGAGATTTCATCTAAACTTAATATTGAGTCAAAATCTGATGGTTTAAATCAAGCTAGTCCTAGTTCTACTGTTGTATCAGGAAAACCTAAAATAGATACGTTTATATAATATCAGTTATTTAGCTATGGGATTTACTTGGTATGGAAATGAAAATTGTCCACAACCAGAATGTATTGTATGTAGAGAGAAATTATCTATTGGTGCTATGGCTCCAAGTAGGTTGAAGAGTCATTTAATAATAATACATAATCATTTAAGTAACAAAAATATTGACTACTTCAAACAATTATTAAGTTGAAAAAATAAAGAATCAGCAATTTTTGAGAAAAAGGTAACTATTCATAATAAATTTATTGAAACTGGTTATAAAGTAGCAGAATTAATAGTCGAAAAAAACCCCATACAGGTGATTGTTTAATTCTTCCAGCCTGTTCAGAAATAGTGTGTATTGTGTTTGGTAGCGAGGCTGAAGCAGAAATATAAAAAATAACTCTTTTTTAATAAGGAATACAATTCACAAATGCGTTCAAGATATGTTAGAAGATATAGAAAAAAATGTCGGAGAAAAAAATGAAAGGTTTAAATGATTTTGTCCTCAAATTGACAAATCCACTGACATATGACAGTGGTAAATTTTATTTAATTGGGTTTATTCATTTTATTAATAATTATAATATTATAGAACAATATTTTTGCTGCAAAGAAATGAAAGAAACGACAACTGGTCTTGATGCGTTTAATATTATTGATTCTTATCATAAATTATTACATTTTTCTTGGAAATCTTGTTTTGGTATTTGCACTGATGGTGCTTCTATTACGATTGGTTCTATAAAAGGTTTTGTTTTATTGGTAAAAAGTGTAATAAAAATATACTAGCAACTCACTGTTTTCTTCATAGAGAAGCTTTAGTAGCGAAAATTATCGGCCCTCATTTAAAAAATGTTCTTCATGATGTGATAAAAATGGTACATTTTATTAAAATGAAACAATTAAAATCACGACTTTGTGAAGCAATGGAATCACAATTTAATAAACTTATTTTACATTACAGAAATACGATGGCTATCTCGTAGTAAAGTTTTGTCCAGAGTACATGAGTTAAAAGATGAACTTATCGTGTTTTTTACTCTTGAAAATGTACCCAAATTTTGTGAGTTATTGACGAACGAAAAATGGTTGGCAAAATTATCATACTTATCAGACATATTTACACACTTAAATCAAATAAATTCAAGTATGCAAGGATCAAATGAAAATATAATAACATTTACTGGTAAGTTATTTACTCTTAGTCCTTAGAGATAAATTAAATATTTGGAAAAAACGTTGGAAAATCAATTAGAGATGTTTCCTTCATTATCTGTGACACAAGAAAGTTCTCAAATTATGCCTTTTGTGATGGAGCATTTAACTGCTTTAGAAAAGAGTTTTGACAATTATTTCCCCGATTTAGATATATCTGAATATGATTAGATAAATGACCCATTTGATAAAAATATAAGTTTAAATGAATTTATCCTCGAAGAAGAAGAAGAGCTCGTTAAAATACAAAATAAACGAACACTTTTATCAAAATTCCAAAATGGTCCATTAAATCAATTTTGAATCCATGTTAAAAAATTGCATGCTATAATTGGCAAAAATACTTTAAAAATATTACTGTTTTTTTTGACGTCATATTTGTGTAAACAAGGATTTTCCACTCGTGTAAACATAAAAACAAATAAACGAATGAAAATGGAGTTTATTGAAGAAGAAATGAGAGTATGTCTTTCAATTATTCGACCACGAATAAAAGATTTATTTAAAAAAAAAAAAAATAAGCCCAAGTGTCACAGTAATTTCATAAGTTATCTAGTGTTTAATTAATTTTGATAATAAAATAATATTATATAATAATAATTAAATATAAAGATATATAGTTAATGTTCAATGTAATAATTTGATTTATAAAATATAATATGTGTATAAACCTACTTCTTTTGTTTAAACTTAGCTAAATAAAACGGAAATTACAATAAATATAAATTTAATAGGTACACGATATATTACTATTGTGTATTCAGTATAGAGTATAGGCCATAGAGTACCTCCGGATTTTTAGAAAATAATTAAGGGTGCAATGAGTCAAAAAAGGTTGGGAACCTCTGGCCTATAGGTTAAGTACAATGTAATTGACACCAACGTGATAATTATTTAAGATAATAAGTTACGTATAAAATAACAATTTAGTATAAATGATTCATTTATGTAATCAATTATGGTAATTTTAAAGTTAAATTTAAGTACATACATATTTTTTTATTATAATTTTTATCATATATTATCATTTATCAACTAAAAAACAACAAAAATCACGTCTTTACATAATCCAAAGTAATGCAACTGTGTTTAAAAATATTTAATCATTATGCATATATCACATTTAATGGTTATCAATTATTGTTATACGTATCCGTTTTCAGTGATTTATGAAAATATTGGCGGAAAATCATTACAATTGGCCTTTTTTTTCGCTGTTCCTTTTTTTAATTTTCAAAATATGTCACCCCACACTAGAGGATCACCTTTGTTGTATAGACATTTTACACGGAAAATATGTTCATCTGGACAGATTGAATCTATGAATAAATACAACTGGAAATAATTTAATAAAATATTTTAAGATTAAGTTGCTTCGAACTTACCAAATCGTTTATGAATTTGGACTAATTACTTCGATTTAATTCGAAGAAAGATCAGAAACTATGTCCTCAATAGAGAGGATCTCCAAATAACGTAAAAATATAAAATAATTACTCAATCAACAAGTTAAAATGATTTATTCTATAATCTTTAGTATTATATAATGTCAGAATGTTTCACAGTTGTGGTTGTTTAATCGAAAATCTTTATACGAAAATCTGTGAGTATTAAAGATTGGTTGGGACAAAGAATTTAAGCTGACACTGCAGTTTGACTTATTTTACATATATCTGTTACAACATGTTATGACACAATATCTAACACAATGATAGTACGTAGGATGTACCAATAAATGTGTAAGTTCATTAGTGGTAGTAACATATTTCTTTAAATCAAAACTAGGCAGATTTTCCATTTCGGAAATTACAATTATAAGTATCAAGTCTATTTTTATTATATGGTAGAATGGATAACTGATTAGGACGATCATTATTAATTCATGTTAAATTAATCACACATAATATTGAAAATAATAATAATAAAATATTATTAATTAAGACACAATTAAATTCAATTGTCAGAATAAATTAAGCCGCCGGATGATGTTCATCAACATTGATGTTGAAAACCATCAATGAATAACTTGAAGAAGCCAGTTAACCTTATTGGCATATATATACAATTTTATGATACACTTAATTATAATTTATATATATATATTTATAATATTTCATATTTACATACTTAAACAGACTGGAACTATAAACATTATATATGTACATGTTCAATCAATATTTCAATAATGTTATTATTTATACGTGCATTACATGAATAGTTAATATAAATGTAATTGTCTTTTATAAAATGTATTACCTTAAAATATATTCTATTACTAATATAATTTACAAAGGTATGATACTTATAAATTTCATTACATTAATCAATTTACTATTTCTTTAATGTATATATAAGTACAGGCGCCCCAGCCACTCGGTGGGTAAAGTCAATAATTGCAATAGCGATGCGCACCTATTGGTTTCATACGAGTTCCATCCCAATTACCTTTTTTTTTTTTTTTTATATCAATTCAGTCCCAGCAATAAAGGTATAATCCGATTCCATCCAGGTATAAAAAAAAAAAAAAATGTTTATAGCTATTCCGTTCATATAAAAAGAAGATACATACCGAATCCGCTCCAATATAAAAAAAAGATAGAGATAAAGGTGTAGAGAAGAACATAAACTATGCCGTAGCCTGGAGTTTTTTTTTTCTTTTCAAACTAGTCGTACGCATTCAAAAAATGAGTTATTTTACTACTTATAACTTGTTTAATAAAATTTAAAAAAAAAAACAAAAAACGCTACGGCATAGTTTATGTTTTTGTTTACAAATTTCATAATAGGTAAATTTACTGTAATATTAATATAAACCCGTAGTAAGAATGCGGTACGTAGATTGGCTATGTTAAGCACTTTGCGTACGTAAGACGGAGACGACAAACGTGTGGGTATCGTTAAACCATTCAGTGTCCCATCAGAAAAGTGCATCGTTGTGCCTCATTTTCAATAATTATTTAATTATACGGGACAGTAATAAAGTGTTACTAATATAGTGCTAATTATTATTAATTATTATTAGTTATATTACTTTTGAAATATTGTAATTAACAAATGAAAATAAATAAAACGAACGTGATATCCTACAATTTATTAAGAACATACTTACCATTCGTATAAAACATTATTGAATTTACCATTATTATTTAACCATATTACATTCTTACCGCATTTATATTAATACATAATATTGGATTTTTATCTCCATCCCTTATTTGTAAAAATTTTACCAACTTTAGATTTTGAAATACTGTTTGAATAATAAATTCCTAAAAATATTTTTATAAGAATCGTCACGTTTTAATTTTTAAATCCAATGAATCTCGTAATAACCGGTGTAATAGTCATTCGCGTATTGATGTCACGGAGTGCAGAAGTATTTTAGTATATTAGTATTTAGTATATTATTATAAATATCTGTTACGTACTATTATAGTACTTTTCCACTCCACTGAGTTTTAAATTTGAATGCTATTTCCTTGAGAATATTCATCGGCTTTAAAAAATAACAACATAAAAATGCTTATGCAAATATATTCTTTAAGAATTGAATAATTTAAATAATAGGTGACCGTTTGTAAATCGAAAGTAGAGTAAAATATTGAAATATCACAATAGTAATTATTTATGTGCATTTTTTAATTCAATCGAAAATCGGTATATATTTTATATTATTTTAATTTATTAACGCCTAAACAGGCAATATTTACAATATATATATATATAATATATTTTTATAAATTAATTTATATAAAGTGTGATCAAGTTAAAATTACAGTTATAGATAGGATGTCTAATTAAACATGGTTAAGAGACGTAATATCTTATGAAGGAGATGTATTTTTGATTATTGATGATTATTGTGCCCATAAGAGGTGTTGTAAATGAAATCCTATGGGATAGTTATAGAATGTGGTTAAATAAAAAAAAAGACAAAAATAATGGGATGCGGCAGAACAAATCCTACCCGGCTTGACATAACAATAGATAACACACATATAGAACAAGTACAACAATTCAGCTACCTGGGAAGTAAAATAACAGAGGACGGTCGTAGCAAAGCTGACATTCTCTGTAGAATAGCACAAGCAAAGATGTCTTTCCAAAATAAAAAACACTTACTGACCACCAACAGTGTGACTTTACAGACAAGAAAAAAGCTATTAAAAATATACGTGTGGAGTATTACCCTATATGGGTGCGAAACTTGGACAATTAGTAAAGTAGAGAGAAGCAAACTTGAGGTCTTCGAAATGTGGTGTTATCGAAAAATGCTTAAGATTAAATGGACTGAAAGAGTCACAAATGAAACAGTATTAACTAGAGTTAATGAAAAACGAGAATTGTGGCATAATATTAAGGTTAGAAGAGACAAAATGATAGAACACATACTACGCCATGATAGTTCAACGAAGAATGTTATAGAAGGCGACGTAGAGGGTTATATTGGAAGAGGAAGGCCAAGGATGGAATACATGAAACAAATCATGAGTGACACAGGAAGGATAGCTACAAGGAACTAAAGGAATTAAGTTATAATAGGGAAGCATGGAGAACTGCAGCAAACCAGTCAAATGACTGAAGATGCAAAAAAGAAGAAGAGGTGTTGTATGGAGGACTGGAATAGAGAGAGTTATACTTCGTATAATAAGATGGAGCACAGAAAGAAATCGTCGATGAGAGGTCAGGAGCATCAAGGGAACCATTATGGGTGGAATCAAGGCGTCTGGGTGATAGAGTTGGAATATTTGTGAAATCCCCCATAATGAAATAATCGTGTTGAGGGTGTTGTGTATGAGAGTATGAAATCAACTTGTATGAACATGTTCAAGCCGTTGTTTATCCGCCAGACTACAGTCCCGTATTTCGAAATAGATCGCACTGGACTAAAGTAGAACGTACGAAGACAAAGTATACAGGAGAACATTTTAGTGTTTTAATCCTTAATAGTTTTACCAATTATAATGTTTGTGTGATGAACAAAACTTAAAGAAGAAGTAAGGTGGACACCAAGGTGTTTATAAAGGAAAACTTGTTCATGAGCAAAGTTATTTAGGAAATATTGATGGAAAATAGGTGTATGTGTACCGGAGAACGACACGGAATCAAAATTATCGAGATTTAACGTAAGCCATAAATTATTATAGGCTATAGCCATCATCGTATAGCTAAGACTAAGAAATATCTTGTTCATATTCAAGTACAGGGTAGCTATTTGGAGAGTTAATACTCAATTAAATCATCTACATAAAGGAGGAATTTAGCATATTCGAGCCAATTACCGATTGAGTTTACAAAATATACAATATAATATCTCATTATATGAAACCAATATGTTTATCATACGATTTAATTCATAAAATTGCAATAATTCCCAAAATTCAAATATGGATATATATATATATAATATGTTATATTTTGACCATAAGTTTTCATCCAATATAACACAAAATATAAATAAATATAGTATTAATTATGTATTTTTCTTTATAATTTTATATTCAATCAACTATAAATTATTTAGAATTACTACTACACTATTTACTTACTAGATACGATTCGCTTTATTAGATCTAGATTAGCATAAAAATATATTTATAATTATAATTTTTATTTATTTATTTATTAACGGGTTATAACCCAATTCAAAAACATATTTCTTGTGTATATGATAATAATATTAATGGTAATGGTATAAAATACAATAATTATACTTATAAAATACATATATAATCTTAAACACAATAAGTAATAGTAACTTTCAAAAATTAAATTTAAAAAATACAAATAAGAACATATAAATGAAAAATAATACACGGTTTAAAAACATTTTTTAACATAATTATTGAAAGATTCAATAGAACAAAAATTAAATAAATCAATTGGTAGGTATATCATTGGCTATGAGCATAAATCGATTTATAGGTGAAGCTAAGGCATAATTTGACTTATGAGAGGGAATATAGAAAGTATTAGATGATCTAGTTCTAAATTGAGGAACATTGGAATTTAAAAACCCTAAAAGTTCTGGACAAACAATAAATCTATTAATGAGTTAATATAAAAATTTAAAATCCATAATTTTTCTTCTATTAGATTTGTATTTACATTATTATTATATTTGTAATTAGATAATTATCCATCAAAAGTTGGTAACTGGAATGGGGTTCACGAGTAATGTTACATTTAAAAGACATGAAAAGAAGAAATTGTTTTTGAACATTCTCTAAACATTGAATATGAGACTAGTAAGGGGACCAGACAACCGAATTATATTGAAGAATAGATCTAACTAAGGAAACAAATAGTGTTTTTAAGACAAAGGGATCTGTAAAGTTTCTAAAATTTTTCGTAATAAAATTTGAGATGATTTATTTATTATACGTAAGTAGTGTTTATTGAAAGACAGCTAGATTATGTTCGAAGATTACACCTAGATCACATTTTTCATAAACACGATTTAAAATATGATTGTTAATATTATAATTATAGCGTATTGGATTTTGAGACCTTGTGAATGTCATTATATTGTATTTATCAATGTTTAAAGGTATTAATTTAATTGCACACAATTTGGTTAAGATACACAAATCGTCCTGTAAAAAGGATGAATCATTTGGGCTTTTAATTATACGGAATAATTTCAAAACATCAGTAAATAGCAGCTTCTTTGAGTAAAAAAATTTAAATCATTTATAAATAATAGAAATAAAATATGAGCCAAATGAGAACCTTGTGGAACTCCGGATGGAACATCAATAGGAATAGAATTACAATTTTTATATTTAAAAATTTGTTTCCTGTTTGATATGAATGACGAAATCCATGACGGAAATGAATCATGAATACCAATATCACGTAATTTTGAGCATGGAATGATTTACTTTATCAAATGCTTTAGAGAAATATGTAAAAATCACATCGACTTGAGATCTCAACGAGAAGACATCTAAAATAAATTTCTAAAAAACTAATTCATTTGTGGCTGTTGATCTGTCTTTAATAAAACCATGTTGATCGATGTTTACTATAGGTGTTAACAATGGAGTGATTTTTTTAGATATAATTGACTAAAACATTTTAGGTATTATTGAGATTAATGAAATGGGCCTATAATTAGATATATTAGATACATCATTACTTTTAGTAATTGGTTTAATGAAACATGTTTTCCAAGCCATTGGAAAACAACCGATGGATAATGATAGATTAAACATATATAATAAAGGGATAGTTAAAACGAATTTACAATTCAAAAAGAAAATATTAGGAATCATGTCAGGACCCGAGCAAGTTTTAATAGTAACAGTATCCAACTCATTTATATCAGTAGTATTTAAAACACATGAAAATAAATTTAAATTAGAGTACCTAGTTATTTATAGGAACAAATTTTGAAAATTTTGGCGCTGACGAACGAACTTTTGAATTATCATAAACACTAGCAAAATAGTGAGCAAATCCATTAACAATTTCATCGCCTCCATTAAAAAAACGTTTTTGAACGAATAATGGATATAACATACGTGTTATCCTATAGGAGAGATGGGCAACTGGCGGCCCTTTTTATCCGGCCCGGAGACTGTTTTTCGACATTTTAATCATCGAAAATTTGACTAAAATTTACTTCAAATATAATAAAAATAGCTAGGTAAATTGTATCTAGGAAAAATTTTCAATAATAAAACATATATTAAACACTTAGATATTAGTTCTTATCACAGATATAAAAAAAGGTAATCAACTTTTTTCCCATTACCGACTACAATCTCCTAATAATCTATACTTTGTCGAGGCATCGAATTTTTCTATTATTTGTCGACTGGTCGACTGAATTGAACATAAATTTGCCAATTGAACTTAATTTTGCCGACTGCCTTCCTAGGGGGGAGTGGGGTGAGACATCCCTTCGGGACGTTCCTGCACAAAATATATATTAAGTAATGAATTTGTTTCATATAGCAATAAAAAATACAACTTTATACCCAGCTCGCAATCATTTTAAGTTTCAAAGTTTGGCCCTCGAGTTACTACGAGTTGCCCATCCCTGTCGTATAGCATTGTATAATTTATCTAATACTTATGTTTGTTACCTCAAATACCCGCGTAAAATCATAATTCGAACATTTAATGGTTTTAATAGCCAAAATTGAAAAAAAGGTTTTATTATTTTGTATGTTTTTGAAATTTCAATATTTAGGATAGGTAAGCAGCTATTGTTTGTAATTATTACAGTAAGTACCTATTTATTATTATTTTATTTATATTTTATATTTCTGTGTTACTTATTTTATCGTTATCTATATTATTCTAATGAATTATTTGTACCATCAATAAACGGAATATAAGTTACCAAAACATTTGAATTTGCATTAATGTTTATTTTAGTTACCCTTATCAATATATTTAATTATACACCTACATATATACAATATACACATCTAACACACTAGCACTAGTACCTATACTCAATTTCACGAGAAATCATCCGGAATCGCACATGTGATACTAACATCTATGCGATAGCAATTTAAAATCTCAAATGTGATATCGCATAAATACATCTATGCGATTGCAATTTAAAATCTCAAATGTGATGTCCCATAATATCCTCTATGTCAGGGGTGGCCAATAGATCGTTTACGACTCCCATTCGCATTTTCTTGAAGTTTTGGATTTTTTTTTCAGAAAAAAAAATAGAATCTTTTTATTTTCATTTTTTTGAAAATGTGTGTATCTTTGTTTATCCCACGAATATAAAAATTGTATACAGAAAAAGGCAATAAATAACTACGACAAACCATGACAAAATAAACAGGTATGCTGGCAACTTTGTGATACGCCAGTACCGCCATATTGCTTTTCTCCAAATGTTATCAATGTTCTTTTCTCGGTAGACCGGTGCATGATTTAAGATAGTATGTGTGATAATTACATTATTTTTAGCGTTATTGTGGCAATTTTCTTCAATAATCTTTTATTTATGTAATTAAGGGTAAATATAAAGTTTAATTCTTAAATCTATATTTTTACAGTAGGTACATTAATTATTATTTTTAATTACCTAACTATAACATAATTATACAGTGAAATGAATATCATAATTTTTATTATAACGTTCCGGATTCAAAATTCACGGTTTATATGTTTGAACCTTTTTTAATTTGTTCGAGCCATTTCTCACGCAACTTTACATCTTTAGGAAATTTACGTAAATGTATTTTGGAATTATTTACAATACCTTTACGTCTATTTCCACTTAAACAACCACTAAACACAC